>CM065672.1:8966591-9210103 GCA_033220385.1 Triplophysa yarkandensis
GGGAGAACACTGCAGATCTTGTTTGTCTTGTAGCTTAGGCAGGCTTAAGATTCCATTCAATTGCTATTTTGGATATTAGAAGCACAAAAGCAGCTTTTGTTTAAATATTGTGCTCTCATTCCAGACCCACGCCATTGCTCTCAATGATATACCTCAGCATATAATCCCACTTTAACATGTTTTGACAAAGAAACAGATAAGAGAAAGAAGACTGCCTCGCTCTGTTGCCTTACTTCATCAGCCAGCATTTGTCAGAGATGAAATCTTATTATCCCTGGCTGATCTGGATCCAAGTTACTGTTTTCAGCAAACTGTTAGCTTCAGGTATACATCCTTATTGGACATTATGACGTAACAGAAGAAGCACATTGCAGCTCAAGTTCTTTTGTAGCTCAAGCAGGCTTAAGGATCCAATGACTTGTTCTCTGTTTTGATCAACAAAGGCTGGTCTCGCTAACAAGCATGTTCAGTTTTTTCCTGATGCTCATGTAAAATTGCCTCGACACTTTTTGGGCCCTTACTTTTCTTGGTTAGTTGCTAATAGCCTGTCAACGCTTGCTTCTCAAGTCAGATACATTTTGTATGCTTTTAAAATGTTCAAACTGTTTTCACACTCTTTGTTTGAAGAGGAAAAATCCCCAAGATTGAACCGGTAGTCTCAGTTCTCCCATATGGTCTAGCGGTTAGGATTCCTGGTTTTCACCCAGGCGGCCCGGGTTCAACTCCCGGTATGGGAAGCTGTTGTCCCTTATTTTAGCTACGAATTTCCAATTCACAGCAAAACACGTAGAATGTTAGAATGGTTAATAAGATGAGAACAAAGAGTGTCTGCCCATGCAGCAAGATTTGCCCGAAAATCTTGCTGCATGATTTTGCTTGCTTTTGTGCAAATTTTGCCCGAAAAACCAATTGGGAGAGAACAACAGCCACAAGCTGTGTTAACAAGCACAAAAGAGCGCTGACCCCGACGTGATTTGAACACGCAACCTTCTGATCTGGAGTCAGACGCGCTACCGTTGCGCCACGAGGCCATAAGTAATGTGAAATTTTGACTAGAATTTCCCAGAAACAATCATCTGATATGGATTGTGTGGCAACAATAAGCACGACCCGTCCCTGTGTGGGCTCGAACCACCAACCTTTCGGTTAACAGCCGAACGCACTAGCCGATTGCGCCACAGAGACAACAGATGTGCGGTGAAAAACCTAGATGCCGGTTTCCTCTCTAGAAATAAGATTCTCTGCGGGCGGAGAACAAGGCTTTGTGTGAATGTGGAAAACCATGTGTACTGACACCCCTGTCTTTGTTGCTGGCATAGAAGTGAGCATAGCTGCCTCCAAGGAGTTGACCCCGCTTCCATCCCCAGGAAACGTATTGCATTTTGCTAGAGCCTCTGTGCGTAGAAGGAGAGAGAGAGAGAGAGAGAGAGAGAGAGGAGAGAGGAGTGAGTGAGGTGAGAGAGAGTGAGAGAGAGAGAGAGAGTGAGTGTGAGAGTGAGAGAAGAGAGAGAGAGAGAGAGAGTGATGAGTGTGAGAGAGATTGAGAGAGAGAGAGAGTGAGAGAGAGAGTGAGTGTGAGAGAAAGAGAGAGAGAGAGAGAGGAGAGTGAGTGAGTATGAGAGAGAGTGAGAGAGAGAGTGAGTGGGAGAGAAAGAGAGAGAGAGAGAGAGAGAGAGAGAGAGAGAGAGAGAGAGAGAGTGTGAGTGTGAGAGAGAGAGAGAGAGAGGTGAGTGTGAGAGAGAGTGAGAGCTCTGATATGATACTGACGCTGGGGTCAGATTTAAGAGTGCACGTTCACCCACAACAGAGCATTTCTTCACTAGCAAGACATTCACATACAACTGTCAATACATAAAAATATGTTTCAAATAGGAATTTCATATACGCCACATTGTTATTATGACTCATTGAAGAATTTAAACCCCCAGAGACCTCATATCCAGTGAACCTGAAACCAATGGCTGATTCACACAA
Organism: Triplophysa yarkandensis; assembly: GCA_033220385.1. Lineage (NCBI taxonomy): Eukaryota > Metazoa > Chordata > Actinopteri > Cypriniformes > Nemacheilidae > Triplophysa > Triplophysa yarkandensis. The sequence goes on from CM065672.1 coordinate 8,968,566, forward strand.
CACCTCTTACACCTGCTTCCAAATTGCACTGCCCACGCACACTTACATTACCTTTCCTGAGGGAGGGTAGTTATGTCTCTGACAGGAAACCACCCCAGACAGGGGAGCCACTCAGTCCACTGCCGACCAAGCGCACACGCACCTATTCAGCGTGAGTATAACTGTCATAACACATACATTGTGTAGAAATGAACGTTATGTTGTTGATAAGTGTGAGTCAAGCAGATTTGATTTTGTCCAGGTTGAAACAACTGTTTCTAGAACTTTCACTCTTGTTTCTTAACAGATCGGTGAGAGCCAAATCTGGGCCTGTCTTTAAGGGAGTTTGCAAAAACTTCTCAAGGTCACAGGGTCAGGGATTCATTTGCCCGTCCCATGGAGGAGAAGACATATTCGTTCACATATCTGAGTAAGTGACACAAAAACAAAAACGGTGTACAAACTGGTGTAATACACACAAAAACATTATTACAACACTGTTGGGATTTTGTAGAACCAGTCTTCTGAAGAACCATAAGACAACCTTTAAACTAGATTCAGTGCTTTATTTAGGTTCTTAAAGTATATCTTAATCCAAAAATTACAATGGTGTCAGTTACGTACCCTCTTGTCATTTCAAACCTGTTTGGCTTTCTTTCTTCTGCAGAACACAAAAGAAGATATTTTAAATAAAGTTGGTAATTGAACAGCAGTGACACTCATTCCTTTTCGTTTTCATATGGACAGAAAAACCATTGCAAGTGAATGGGTGCCAGTTACCAAAATTCTTCAAAATATCTTCTTCTCTGTTCTGTGGAAGAGAATAAGCTCTTTATTGCGTGGCCACAGAATAAAATGTTAATGTGTTCTTAAAAGGTAGTTCTCCCAAAAAAGGAAAGCTCTGTGATGATTTATTTACACACACATTTAAAACCTTTATGACTGTCTTATACGGAACACAAAAGAAAATATTTTGAAGTTGATAGCCAAACAAAATGGGCCCCATAGAATTCCATTTAAAACATTTATGAAAATATCTTCTCTTGTGTTCCACAAAAGTCATGCATGTTTTAAATGAAACAATTTTTTATTTCTTATAAACTAAATCATTCAACAATAACCACATGTCTTGTATTTTATGTCTTCCTAGTATTGAGGGCGAATATGTGCCAATGGAAGGAGATGAGGTGACCTACAAAGTGTGTCCTGTTCCTCCCAAGAACATTAAATTTCAAGCCGTTGAGGTGGTCATTACCAACCCTACATCCGGAAGGAAGCATGAAACTTGGTCTGGACAGGTTATCAGCTCCTAGCTCAGACTTTAAATGCCCAACAAAAGAATAAATAAATAGAAAAGAAAAATGGATTGATGGAAGGGATGGGTTATACAGAACAAAATGAATGTTAAAAGGCTTAACTTCACATGTGGAATGATGTTCATGCACCAGTGATGTAGAAGCTTGCAATGGTGTTATGTGTATGTAGGATAGGGAAGGAATACCAAGTAGGATTATGCAACTGTTGTTTTCTCTAGCCTGGAAAATAAGTGATGGAGAGTTGGAGGTCTGTTTGAAACATCTGAGTCAGCTGAACTATGACGTACCTTTGGCAGAACATGATATAACTGTGACACACAAAAACAGCAGTCTTCAACTTTTTTTAAAAGTCGTTATAACCCGTTTGTTTATGTGTTAAGAGACGTTTGCATTAATCGTATAGAATACGTTCAATTCATTTCACTGAATGTTCATCAAATATTCGTGTTGTCCCAACATTTAACACCACTTTTCAGAAACATGTGCATTTCTGTACGATTCACAGTTGTGGATTTTGTCACCAGAAATATTGGTTATCATGATAATTCTAATAAAATATAATAAAACCATTAAGTTGCAAATGCACAATTTCATGTATTTGTTTTATTTTCACAGTATGTTGGCCCAAGGTTGAACCCTAGAGGGAGCAGCACATCAAGAAATTATGTTGAAACAAAAAGATCAACCCATGTAATACTTTTAACAACTGTCAATATCAAACATTAACCTGCCTTTATCCCCTTGTAAGTTCCTTAATAAACAGGCTTCCAATTTTGGCTAGCTATAATTGAGATATTATAGAACCCCCTTGTGACTTTAACAAAGAAACTGTATACTATTGTTGTGTGTGTGTGTGTGTGTGTGTGTGTGTGTGTGTGTGTGTGTGTGTGTGTGTGTGTGTGTGTGTGTGTGTGTGTGTGTGTGTGTGTGTGTGTGTGTGTGTGTGTGTGTGTGTGTGTGTGTGTGTGTGTGTGTGTGTGTGTGTGTGTGTGTGAAATTATTATTTATTAAGTGATCAGTTTTTTTATTCTGTGAATTTTTCAGTGATCACATTTCTTAATGAAAAATATTGCTTCCAAGCCTCAACAAAAACATTTCTATTTACATATATTCTCAGGTATTTAGTTTTTAATATGAAACATTACAGCAAGTATAGTATTAGTTTTTAGTTCACTTGACACAATAGCAATGTATGAAAAGCATAAGCATATCAGAAAAACATACAAATATGATTCATATCAGGTACCTTCAGTGTATTTGAGGTTTTCTCTTTACTCAAATAAACAAGACTGATTTTATTGTGGCTCCATCATAACATGATGGTTTTATGACCAACCTTTGTCCTACTCTCTTCTAAAGTGTTTATTTTAGTTAACTTATACTATATTAATTAACCTCCTTAACACACAATTATAATACATATTAAGATATATATTTGAGTAATTATTGTTTGTGTCAATGAGCTGATCACAGAGAAGGGGTGTAGTTCACTTTAACTTTAGATTTTCCCAAACTTCTGACCCCTTTGTTGTTCATTAACATGTTCAGAACTTGAAAGCAGGAGGGCTTATCTCACCTTCGCTTTTCCTTGTTGGATAAATCGAGCCTGCTTTGGAAAACATGACAAAATATACTGAAAACAACAAAGGGAGTGCTGTTATTCTGTTCGGAAAAGCTCAAACAAATCTTATTTTTCTACACATGTAAAGCTTAACAATGGATTGCAGCAGATGCTTTTTCCTATGTGTTTTTTGGACATTTCTAAAGCAAAGTCACTTCATAAGTCATTCTTGCTTTAATGGAAGCTATATGATGAATGTTGTTTTATTGGATGACGATGTGTCACCTTGGAGTATTAATTTTGTGAAGCCTGCTGTCTTACGAGCAGTTGAACATGATTCTGAAATCAACTTTATAGATGGTAAAGTATGCTTTCAATACTACATGGAATTTAAATGATGGACTGGAAACACTATAGAAATTAAACTGGGTTAAAAGCTTTCATTGGAAACAGTTTGGGTTTTAGAGGGATTGTTATGGCAAAATAAAACTTACTTTATTCCGCAGGATATCTTCATTCTGATGAAGAGTCTATTTAATTGAACAACAGTGATATCTATTGATTTTCATTGGATATTTGGCATTAAAGGGAATATGTTGATTGGGTATCAACATTTTTCAAAATATCTTGTTTTATGGTTTATTGGTTTTTCAATTCTTCAGAACCAAAAACTTTAACAGTAGGGACCCACAGATACTGCACAAGAAGATGATTAGAAGAATGTTGGTAACCAATCAAAAAAACTCAAAACCGTACCAGTGGAGACCCAAAAAAGTAAACAAGAAGATATTTAGAAGAATGTTGGCAAAAAATCAACAGAACTCAAAACCTTAGCGGTCGAGACCCACAGAAACAAAACAAGAAGAAGTTTTGAAGAATGTTGGCAACCAATCAACAGAACTTAAAACTTTATCAGTAGAGACCCATAGCGACCTTAGAAGAAGATATTTTGAAGAATGTTGGAAACCAATCAACAGCATGCAAATCTTTACCAGTAGAGAAACAAAGACACTTTACAAGAAGATATTTTAAATATAGTTGGAAAAAAAACAAAAGAACTCAAAACTTAGTAGAAAAGACGAACATAGATCATACGAGATATTTTGAAGAAAGTTGGCAACCACTGTTGGCAAAACTTTACAAGTAGAGACCCAAAGTGACCATACAAAAAGATATTTTGAAAAAATAACTAACTAAACTAATCAACAGAACCCAAAACTTTAATAGAAGAGACCCACATAGATGACACAACAAAATATCTTAAAGAATGTTGGAAGCAGTCAACAGAACTCACAACTCTACAAGTAGAGACCCACATAGATACAATAAGATTTTTTGAAGAATTTCCGAAACGAATTAACATAACTCTAAACTTTACCAGGGGAGACCCACAGAAACTTAACAAGAAGATATTTTGTAGAATGTTGGTAACCAATCAACAGTGGTAGCCATTCACTTCATTTAATACGAAGCCAGTGATGTGACCTGGTAAATGGAAACCACCCCTCAAATATTACTACGTAATAATGACCAAAACAAACTAAATAAAGGTGTTCGTAATTTGTTAATGGCAGACAATCCCGTCCTCTAAAATAGATTCTTATGGTGCATTTTATTTTGTGTTTTTGATTTTAAGGTGTAAGCCGCAATTTAACAGTTAACTTCAGAGGGTTCCAAACCATTTATTATCAGCGCAAAGGCTGCACCAGTAGCACATGCGAGGGGGTTGAAATATTAAATGATCTTAAGGTGAGTTCAAGTGCATTTCATACTTATGAGAGACTACTTCTTCTGATGTGTGGAAAAAAGAGCCCTCACATAGTTCATTGTGTGTTTGTAGTATGCAGGTGAGGTAGGATGTGCTCTCCTTGGACCAACTTGCACCTATGCAACTTTCCAAATGGTTGAGTATGTAAATTTTGCTTTTTTAATTTACAATTTTTTCCTTTTCCTACATCATGTACAATGCTACAATTTTAAGATACACTTTTATACAAGATGGTAACAAATATTTAAAAGTGAGATGAATGGGTTTAATGGAAAACCTTTCTAGTGTTGAGATTGGCCTGGACCTGAACATGCCCATTATCTCAGCGGGAAGCTTCGGACTGTCCTGTGACTTTAAAAGAGAGCTGACTCGCCTTCTGCCCCCAGCACGAAAAATCTCAAGCTTCTTTGTTACTTTTTGGGAGTTTGAGGATCAAATCAAGCCTACGTGGAACACTGTGTACATATACAAGAAAATAAATAATACAGAGGACTGTTTCTGGTAAGCAAGTTCAAAAGACATATAAGGTGACACAACATCATTTCTATATTATTCTGCATCTAGTAAAGCTGAGGATGTCCATTTCTTTGTGTCTGTAGGTACATGAATGCTCTCGAGGTTGATTCAGCTCCCTTTTCCTCCGGTTTACAGAACAGAGTTATTCTTCGAAAAGAGGAAGAGCTCAGCGAGGCTCTGGCCCTCAAAGATCGAGACAGTAATCGTAAGCACCACATGTTAAATTGAAGGCCTCTTTAGTCATATTTATTTGTAAAATTTGTAAATTTTAGAGTAAAGGTGTGTGTTCTGTTGAATAAAGCAGAATTTGGAAAAACAAGCAGTTTTGTGGCTTTTAGTTCCATTTAATTTTTTCCTATTGATAGTCAATGATGCCCCAGAAATATCAATTTGCTATCTACATTATTCTAGATAAATTTAGTTTTGTTCAACAGAGAAAAAAATTTATACAGGTTTGGAAGTTATTATTACAAAACCTTCCTTTTTGGATGAAATATCCTTTCATTGATTTATTTTTACAGTGTTTATTATATGTGGAACACCTGATGACATCATGGATCTGAAGAATGGCACTCAAATGGACTCTGATCGTGAAACTGCTTTTCTTTTGATCGATCTTTACAAGTCAGTCACATTCAACTACTTGATGTACAGTATTGTGCCCCGAAGACAACTAAATATGCATGATTAATTTCAGAATATGTAAAAGGTCAATTTTTAACCAAATGTTAAAGATTACTTATGTCGTCAGAATTAATAATAACATTCTTTCACAGTGACATATATTACAGAGAGTCATCTAACCCTACTATGAGGAATGTTCTGGTTCTAACAATGCCCAACACAAGAAATTATACTATTGACACTTCTGGGAACAATATGGTAAGGAAAAAAAACGTATGTATTTTAGCGGACATGTAAGCTAAAACATTTAGTAGTAAGAAGTCATTTAAAGAAATCCTTTTCCAAGATAAACAGTAGCTTTTGGAAATACCTTTTTAATGGCCAGATCTTATTTGTCACATAAAGAAAGTGCATATCTGCAAATAATTCATTTGATATATTTTAAAGTTTTATAAAGTGAGGTGAAAACTGCTAAAATGTAACAAAAAAAACATTATAAAAATAATCTTTTATTATTTATTCTTTTTAATTAGTTCTGTACTATGATGAATCTCATTAGGAAAACCAATATTTTGTAACATTATGTAACCAATATTTTCTACCAAAGTGAAATCTAATGCCATGCTCACACCAGACATGTATTAAGCAATTAGCAAATTTTGGTCAGTGCAAATGCACGTCATTCGCAAAACATTTCAAAATATTTCATAATAGTTTAATTTAAGTGTTTAGTGTTAACTCGGCATAGGTCTTGCGATCTACCTGACAGAGACTAAAAAAACGACTAGTTTGACTGTAATTTACTAAAAAAGCTGACTTTTGTCTTGAACAAACACAATCGATATGTATTTGAAACCAACTAAAGCCTTGAACACGATTTAAAGATACCATTTCTTCAGATGTTTTTACCAAAGAAAACCATTATCTTGGGACAATATGATACTACCTCTTACATTAACATGACATACCTTTAATTATCACACAGTAAAAGGGTTTTTAAAGGATCTGTGGGATAAAAAGCATAGTTACTACATACAATTCGTACATTTTCCTTTTATGACTCCTGTTTTATGTACTTTGTGTGCAGATGAATGATTATATAGCAGCTTATCATGATTCAGTGCTGCTGTTTGGACAGGTGATGAGAAACATCATTGCAAGCTCGGACTTTCAGCAAATTGAGACTGTGAGCATCAACTACTTCAGAAATGTGTCTTTTAAAGGTATGTAAAGTAAGGATTTTGTTATGTAATGTTGGAATAAGTCTCACATGACAACATGAATATTTTACATAGGTATAGCTGGAGATTATGAGCTGGATGAGTATGGGGACAGAGATCTGATGTTTTCTTTGATCTACACTAACAACGACAATGAGGTAGTTTTCGAAATAGACAACACTAGATAAAAAACATCCCAAATAAAATCTTGGTCATAAAATAGAAATGTTAAATGACCTGTGAAGTGACTACTCAACAATATAGGTTTAAATTCTGGTTTCTTGCACTTTAGTACAAAGTTCTTTATGAGTTCAACACTTCTACCAACATTACATACTTGAAGGACAACAATCCTGACTTTATCTGGCCTCAGCTTCGTTTACCTGAAGACCGTCCAACCAAAGACACTAAAGGTAGCTTAGTAGTTCAATTTTTGTATTCAGATAACATAATGTAAAGTAGGACTTTATTACCAAAATTAATTTCATGATTCAGGCCAGCAGATACAGGACATTGTGATATCACTGGGAGCGACTGTTGTTGGAGTGATGGCTACACTTGCCTTTATTTTTTACTGGTTTGAACAAAACATATCAATTCATTCAAGTTTTTACATATCAGTATTTACTTATATATTCATATTGTTGATATCCATATATTAGGCAAAACAGATATTATCGTAACTTGCAGAAGAAATGGTCTCACATTTCTTCAGAGCTCATCACACCTTTAGAGTTAAATGAGAGGAATATGATAAGTTTAAAGGTTTGTGTTTCTTTTTTCTAATGTTGTATATTCAAAAGCATTAGCATTATGGTTATAACATTAACTGGATTGTTACAGGAGAGGAACTGCTAATATCTTTATTGTCTATAATCATTAGATTGAAGACGACTCCATAAAAAGTAACAGTTACAACTTACGCCGTGCACGCTATGACAAAAAGGTGCAAATGTTTGCATTTATCCAAAATCCCTTCATTACTGATCGGTTTATTTTTTGGTCTAAAAATTTATTGTTTTTTGTTCACAGATTGTTATCCTTAAAGAGTTGAAATACACAGATGGAAGCTTTACTGAGAAACAGAGGAGAGAACTCAATGCGGTAGCAGAATTCTCTTGTTTTCACTGTTTGTGTCTTAACTCATCTGCACTGCTTTTGAATTAGTTTTATACTGAAAGTGATAGTTCACCAAAAATGGAAAAATCGGTCACGTATTACCCTCAAGTTGATCTAAACCTGTATAAATGTCTTCGTCTGAGATATCTGGGGTACCACTGACTAGTAGAAAATTTGTGAACTCACTTTAAATCAAAAATTCTTATTTTGCATTGTCGCTCATTCTTACAGCTCTGATACACACTGTGATGTACTTTTCCTTTTAGCTTTTGAAAATTGACTACTACAACCTGACTAAATTCTATGGGACGGTCAAGTTTGACAATGATGTTTTTGGAGTGTTTGAGTATGGAGAGAGAGGATCCCTCAAAGTGAGCAGTGACCTTCAAATCCTGAAATGTACCTCGGCTGTCTTGAGCATGTCACTTCTATAATCAGAATTTGTATTTTTTAGCATGTGCTCAAGGATAAGATTTCATACCCTGATGGCACTTTCATGGACTGGCAGTATAAAATCTCTGTGATGTATGATATTGCAAAGGTAAATAGAACTAAACTGAGATAAATGTATGTCTGTTAATTTTTGTTTACCAAATTTAAATAATATGTGCAAAATGCTAGACAATGCTGTGTTTTGGATGGTTATGGGAACACACTGTAAAAGGATCTTTAAAATAACAATTGATTTTAAAAATAAAATTAATTTATACAATGACTTAAATATTTGATTTAAAAAATATTTTACGCCAGCGATTGCATGACCAAGACATTCATAATATTTTTGTATAAAGTATACATATAGTATGTTTGTTATTATATAAAATTACCATCAAGTAGTAAGCTGTTTTGTTCCACAATCTCGAATGGAATGTATTTGTCAATAACGTTTAATATATGGTGTGTGTGTTTGTATAATGTGTGTTTATTGATCTCTTTCTCCAATTTCAGGGAATGTCTTATCTCCACGCAAGCAACATTGCTGTTCATGGAAGACTTAAATCCACCAACTGTGTAGTTGACAACCGTATGGTAGTGAAGATTGCAGACTTTGGTGTCAATACAATTCTCAGTCCAAGTAAAGGTGAAATATTATATTAATACTGCCCTGACAAATATATATTTATGTATACAATATATATATATATATATATATATATATATATATATATATATATATATATATATATATATATATAATTGTATTTGTAATAATGATTTGCTATTGTTGCACATTTTCACATATTTCTGCTTTTCTCCAAGATCTGTGGACAGCCCCTGAACACTTGCGGAAACATGGAACCTCTCAGAAAGGAGATGTCTACAGTTTTGCCATTATTTCCCAGGAGATCATGATGAGGAAGTGCACATTCTACACAAACACCTGCTCAGATCGTGCTGGTGAGAGGAGAGGATTTATTGACCAGAGCATTTATTCATTTATGACCCAAAATATGCATACAGTGAACTCTGCTGGTGACTTACTGTAATGCTTTGCACATCACCTTGTGACTTACCGTAATGCTTTGCACATCACCTTGTGACTTACCGTAATGCTTTGCACATCCCCTGGTAACTTACCGTAATGCTTTGCACATCACCTTCTGACTAACCGTAATGCTTTGCACATCCCCTGGTGACTTACTGTAATGCTTTGCACATCCCCTGGTGACTTACCGTAATGCTTTGCACATCACCTGGTCACTTACTGTAATGCTTTGCACATAACCTGGTGACTTACCGTAATGCTTTGCACATCACCTGGTGACTTACCGTAATGCTTTGCACATCACCTGGTGACTTACCGTAATGCTTTGCACATCACCTGGTGACTTACCTTAATACTTTGCACATCACCTGGTGATTTACCGTAAGGCTTTGCACATCACCTGGTGACTTACCGTAATGCTTTGCACATCACCTGGTGACTTACTGTAATGCTGTGCACATCACCATACATGCATATAACAACATCACACTTTTTCTTCACTTTCCTTTAACAGAGAAGCTGGCCAGAGTGCAGTACCCCAGTACGACCTCTTATTTCAGACCTGATCTTAACTTTCAGAATGCAGGAGAAAGAGAGCGAGAAGTAAAGAGCCTTTGACTCATATGAGAACTTTTAGTTGTCAAATAGTTGTGTAGGCAGGGCAGTACCTTACAATGTTATACACACTCATATATCTATAAAAATCCTTACATAACCTGCCCATTCAAAGACCTCTGTGCAAATATTAAGCATCATCTTACTGTAATATTTTTTGTCATGTTTTGTTAATTCTTTACTCAGAATTTGGTATTTGTAGGTTTGCATGCTTATCAGAAACTGTTGGGACGAGGACCCGGATAAAAGACCAGACTTCAAGAAGATAGAAATCACACTACGAAAGATTGTCAGGTCACTTTTGTCCAAGAAAAACATAAAGCAGAGCAGAAAAACAAATAATGCACCATTATGTAAAATTTATAATAATATTGATTTTTAAAAGTGATTTAAAACTTGATTTTGTCATTCAATATAGTCTAGACAACCGGGCCGATGAGAGCTACATGCAAAACTTGATTCGGAGATTGCAGATGTATTCCCGTAACTTGGAGCGGCTGGTTGAGGAACGTACAGCTCTGTATAAAGCTGAAAGAGATAGAGCCGACTACCTTAACTTCATGCTGCTGCCTAGGTCAGTGAACACACAAAGAAAATCACTGTTTAATCTTACACATCAATAGTGACTAATGATCTTTTTATTGCAGACCAGTTGTGCGCTCTCTAAAGGAAACAGGAAAAGTAGAGTCCGAGCTTTTTGAAGAGGTCACCATCTACTTTAGTGACATTGTAGGCTTTACAACATTGTGCTATTACAGCACACCTATGGAGGTGGTGGACATGCTCAATGACATCTACAAAAACTTCGACAGCATTCTTGACAATCATGATGTTTACAAGGTAATATAACCTGCTATGGAACGATGCCTTAGTCATCCCGTGGAGTCCAACTGGTGTGTTTCTATATTTGTTTCAGGTTGAGACTATTGGTGATGCTTATATGGTGGTCTCTGGCCTGCCTCGACGCAATGGAAACCGGCATGCAATGGACATCTGCCGCATGGCTCTGGATATCTTGGCCTTCATGGGCACGTTTCAGTTGCGCCATTTGCCTGGCCTGCCAGTGTGGATTCGTATTGGAGTGCATTCAGGTGATGCCCGGTCTTACATTATACCCCACCCAACGCTAAACCCATATAATATTCACTTAACTGAAAGTTTTATGACATGTGACCCTGTGAAACCAGGCTATAGTTAGATAAACTATTGATTACAGTTTAATTGTAATCTTTGACCTGGTCTTACTCAGTCAATATTAAATATATCAATGTAACATTTTTACAAAATGTTCCATACATTGTGTAAAATGATTTTAAGTATATGTAAGTAAATCACAAAAAATGATACCAACTGGGTTAAATATGTAACATTTAGGTACAATGTAAGATCACGTTGCAGCCATTGACTCCCATAGGAGGACACAAAACTACCATGGCAGTCAATCGTGATCTAAAACAACTTAGATACACATTCATTAGAATATTCAAATTTGCGATTAGCACAAACAAATTATACAGGTTTGTAACAACTGGAGGTTGAGAAAATGATGATACAATTTTCCTTTTAGGGTTACTGTTCCTTAAATAAGGCATTATTTTAGTGTTACAAATCAATCAATGTGTGTTTTACATGTTTGAAGGCCCATGTGCTGCTGGTGTAGTGGGAATTAAAATGCCCCGATATTGCCTGTTTGGAGACACTGTGAACATTGCATCTCGCATGGAGTCCACGGGTCTGCGTAAGTAGTGAAATCAAATCTGGGGTAAGCAGAAGGTTACTGCGTCGATTCTGAATGCCAGCACACAATGATTGAAGTGTCCTTATGCCAAGCATCTTACCCCTATTTGCTCTAAAGGGATAACCGTCCACTTCACATTACTTATACGTCGCTCTGGATAAAATATAAGTCTGCCACATGAATATAAAGAAAATGTAAAGCTACATTCACTAACATTTTTTCCCTAACCAAGTCTTTGTGTATTAATACACTACCAGTCAAATGGTCTGGGACCCTTGAGTAAATGTTTTCCATTATTTGAAAAATACTTTGGATTTGAAGGTGTATCCCTTAATGACCGAAATTAATAGACAAAAATTTAATTAAGTCATGTTTTATTTTCATGACAAAACTCACGTTGTATTTAAATAAAATGCTTTTGAAATGAAAAAATTTAACTGAATATTTAAGAAAGAACAGCTAATAAGAGCACAGAATAGAGAAGACTTTTTTGTAATTCTTTAAAAATCGTCTCAGGGTATGACCTTAAGTCTTAAATGAAAAGGATATTCTGCAAATTGGTGTCAAAAGGTGACTACAAAAAAGATGACCAAATACAACACATTTTATTATTTTATTTTACAGTCTTGATGGTTTTATTGTTATTATAAAGTGTGGAAAAAATATTAATCCATAAGTGAGTTGGTGTCACTAAACCTTCGACTGGTAGTGTATTCCCTCTTTTATTCTCTCCATGTCTCATCATCTCAGCATTGAGAATCCATGTGAGTGAGTCAACCATAAGCATTCTCCAGCGCACAGACTGCAAGTTTGAATACGAAAAGAGAGAAGAAACATATGTAAAGGTTTGACATTTCTGGATTTTCTCAACCTTGTGCCAGAGTTCACTGTTCATACAGTTTGATGATGTCCTCAAAATACACTACAGGATAAAGAAAAACAAACAACATACTGGTTGACGGGAGTTACAGGACAAGATTATAATCTGCCGACGCCTCCAACAGCGTGAGTTTTTTGTTTCTGCAAGAGGGGTCATGAATATTTTTGGTCTGTTTATCAACACGTCCATATATTCTGTAAGAAACAGATCACCCAAAAATAAAAAAATGCGGTCAACATTTACCCATCCTCTTGTCATTTCAAACTGGTCTGACTTCCTATCTTCTTCAAAACACAATCTAAGGTATTTTGAAGAATGATGGTAATCGAATAGCAGTTACCAGAAAATTTAAAGTCATGCAGTTTTAAAATGATAAGGGCATGGGTAAATATTGACGGAATTTTCATTGTGAATTTTCACTTTCAGAAAGTTTTAAAAGACATAGAAATGCTTAAAACCAGATAGTAGTATGGATTATGATATAATAAACCTTCCTCCTTTCAGGGAAAACATGCAATACCTGCAACAGGATCTTGCTCAGATGATCAAGACCTGCCTGGAGGAACGTCCCACAAGCATGCAGAAAAGAAAAACCCTGTCAACACGTCAAAAGAGGCTTGTAGTTGAAACTGAGATGGAGTGCACAAAGCCACCAGAGTATCTCCAACTGGCCACTGATGACAGTACATATCTGTAACATACTACCACATGAATATGTGGACATTATTGCCTTGTTGACCGCACTGGAAATACTTCAGAAAGTACAAGTTCATCAAACTCATTAAGATATACAGCATTATTTTATCATCAATGATGTAGAGCTTGAATGTTATTACTCTTTGTAAAAACATTTAAAAACCCTATGAAATTTCAAACCTTATGAAAAAGAAGTATAATTGAAGTTCAATTTATATATATTTTATATATTACTCAAGTATATTTGAGTTAATGTCAAGTGTACGTTAGAGTTTACTTTATTTAGTAAGTATATTAATATCAATAAACATTTTAGTGTACTAATAGCGCTTTGGACTAAATTGGCCTACTTTCTCGTTCATAAAAGTACTATGAGTAAATGAGTATACTAATAGCACACTTCAATTCACTTCATTTTCTTAAGGAAATACTTAGCAATATGTATTTTATATAATAGACAGTCCATGACAGATATGCATGAATCTGACATGTAGAAATACAACTGTTTTCCTAAAAAATACTTTTTTGAAAGACCTTGCACAGCATTTTTTGAAAAATCTAGTTTATTGGAACTGCTTTCATATTTATCTATACAACAATGCTGCCGGAACATCTAACTTCAATGTTTTTCACATGATGGTTAAAAATATTGCAAAGTTTTTTAGTGTTTGTTCTTCTAATGCCAAACAAAACTCAACACAAAGTGTTTCTAAACTTTATGAATAATGTAACATAAGTCCATAATTTTTACATTTGTGCATGACAAAAACTAAATACATACAGCATGCTTCAACATTACTTTTCACAACTTGAAAAAATAAACAATCAATAAAAAAGGCATCCCTTATTTGATAAATAATATCTAGAAAGTCTAAAGTTGAAATCCTGGTTTCTGACATTGTACTGTATGTTCTGTTTTGAGAGTTGAATCTTTCCCAAATGAAAAAAAGGCATTGTAATCCATCTTCAGTAAATCCTATATTGTCAGTGTACAAACTCCACACATTCAAAACTAAATTTTACATGTGCCCCCACAAGTATCATCATTCAACATTTATTACCCTGTATTAAATGCATACTACATCGAAATCACTTTGAAAAGTTACACATTATGTAGAATCACACATAATAAAAAGTCAAGGCCATACCAATGGTGCAACTGATACGCTTAATTAGAAATTAAATATGCTTTAAGAGAATGATTGCTTGTGCAACACACTAGTCCTTTATCTTTAAAGGTCCTTTATCTTATTTGTTCCAAGTCTATATCCACTGATGATGGAATTAATGACCTAAAAAAGCCACTGACTTTCTATCAAGACACAAGGATTGTATTTATCTTCACAGTTTTAGAACATTATTGTGCTGTTGCAGATAATCTGAACATTGTTCGAATTGAGTGACCCAATCTAAACTGTATTTTTTTTTTAATGCCACTTCATAAATACAGAAATAAGTTGCTATTACACATTAAGCATGACATGTTTACCAAAAAAAACATACTCTTATTTTACACATGACCAAAAGCCATTGGGATATGTCTATGCAAATTTGTGCAAAACTACTATTTGATAAACAAGCTCAGCCATACGAATCAGCCAAAGCACAGAATGCAGATCCGCTCTGTGCCAAAGCAGAAAGTGCTTAACTTGAATATTTGTTAAATTGAGGCGTTGATTTCATTGCTAGTTACACAAAGGCTTTTCCCTTTGAATGTTTTGTAACCTTGGCACAATGAACATACACATCTACCAAAAGAATCAAGCACATTAGCTACTGAACAAAGGTTTCAGGAGTAAGTGAATATTGTTCAGAATTCCATATACAACATATACGTATAGCACACAAACATCCCCCTGTATCATCCAAGTGACCTAATGACATTATAACCTTTTAGCCGGCGCCACTGACTATTAAAACGAGTTGTTGCAGACTGAAAATGAAGGTATAGTGCAGTTCTGGTGTTCTGCCAGGGTGACACTACTGGCACCGTACCCGCAACCAATCTACCAAGTTTGCAAGATGTAACAGGCTTATTTCAGTCCATATGTAGAGTCGATATTTATCTGCCACAGTATATGTGCATGACCTACCCCTATTATGTATGAATAGTAACATTACTATATCAACCATCTTTCCTCTCTATTGTGGATAAGATTACATTATTGTAGTGATGTAAATAACCGAGAGAAAAAGCTGATTCATTATTTTTTAAATGCGATGTTCAATAATCAGTTTGCACTCTTTGGTAACAGGCCGTGTACTAAGATAAAATTTTGTATTTTCTAAAAAATACCAATCCACCAGGAACCCCTTGTTTACGGGAACATTTTAATCCAGCATGTTTTTTTTTTGCTGCTGGTTGAGAAGTTGTCATCTCCTACTAATACCTGTTGCCTAAGTCGAATCTAAAAAAGTATGGCTATAAAAACAGCATCATGAGCATGTGATCTAAAGGAGAACTAGAAAAATAAAATTTTCTGTATCCTACATCCGGGATCCATGGATCTGGAAAAGCTGTAAAAAAGGTGTAAGTGTATTATAGATAGATACCCACACACTTGTGGTTAGTAATGTATAAAGCTGAATATTTTAAAGTTACAGCCATCCTGTATGTTCTAAGGATTTCTAAAATATCAAAATACACAGATATGTTTTGCTGAAGATGTAAAAATGGGTGAAAATGGCAATGACTCAATGGCAATTTATGAAACAGACACCAAGCTAAATATTGAAGAATGAGTCAATTGCTTGACTGTAGTACATTCGTCATTTCGATGTCTGGTGTACTGCGCTTAAATTCTGTATTTATTGTACATTTCAGTAAACCACCCATTTCCCTTAAGGTACAAGTTTACCCAATAATGGAACTTTGGTCATCATTTACTCACCTGTTATTTTATAAATGAATGACTTTCTTTCCTTTGAAGAACTCAAAAAAAAAAATATATTTTTAAAAATGTAGGTAACCCATGCACTTGCATTGGTATTTTTGTCCATCAAAAAGAAGAAAACGGGTGCCACTGAACCAACATTCTATCAAAAGTCTTATTTTGTGTTCTGCAGAGTAAAGAAAGCCATACAGGTTTAAAACAGTGAGTATTTGGCTTAAAATATTGCTAATATTGCATATTGGATAAATATTAGGAATTGCTAATAGGCAAAGGCTATTGCATTTCATTTCACTCCATGCTAAGTTATGTTAGAGTCAGAGAATTTTATCAGACAAATAGATATTATTTAAATCGTTCTTTATGGTTGGATTGTTTGGAGCATTGAAATGCAATGTACCCCAACCATCTACACTACTGCAGTATCAATAATACTACTATAGTCTACCACTATCACAACCAACGTAACAGTATTCCTCACCAATCCTTGGGGACACTGACACATGTTTCTGCTAATCTCTAATCCACTCATTGGGGGTTGCATTTCTCTCTCCCTCCTCCTCCTCCTCTTCCTCCTCCTTTCTCGCTCCATCTTCCTCTTGTGTGTCCGAGGTCTAGTTGCGTTATGAGTGGACAATAGAAACCAGATGGATCGGAGTGCAAGGATGACAGCATAGCAAAACAAAATGAAGATTGTAAAGAGCAGATATGCAAATTGCTCTCAAGGCTATCGATGGGGAACGATCGAACTAATGCATGATAAACAATGAGAAGAGATGAAAAGATGCAGCGTTTGTAGCTTGTATGCATGTTTTTAAAGAAAGTTTTATTGGATCAGATGACGCATTCTTTTATGAAGAATGCTATGATGTTGTTCTCTAACCTTAGTCTTGTGGCTCTGTTCAGCCCCCAGTCCACCGCCAGAGGTGTGTAGCTCCTTTGACACTACACATAGAAATTCGGCCTGGTCCTCGGTTCCATAGCTGTAGGATGACCCAATGTTTACCATCTTCAGGAACAGCCAAAATGACAAAAAGAGAGAGAGACACAGTTCTTCATCATGACAAGTATTTGAGAATTCAGGAAAGGGATGAAGACCAAAAAGGAAAACATTAAGCTGCGTTACTGGACTGAATCTGGGGGAGAATTGGACACTGGGAGCATTAGGATCAGGGGAAGGGAAATCAACTCCGTGTCAGTCCAACCCACAGTCCAGAGCAGTCCAAGGCGGGGCTTTCTGCAGGCACGCACGCTGACCTGCTCAAACTTCCAGCCGTCCGACATGGTGGACACCATCTGGGTGAGCTCCTCTTCCTGACACTGCAACACTCGATACACGTGCTTTGGTGGTACTTGCTGCATGAGAGAGAGAGAGAGAGAGAGAGAGAGAGTAAGGATTAGTGACAAATAAAAGATATGTGGTGGGAAGCAGAAGATAACGCCAAAAGAAAAGTATGGATAGATAAGAGTGGGAGAGAGTCTGACAGTTGTTGCATAAGAATGCCAATGTAATCAGGAGTGTTTAGTCAAAAGTGTTATGAACAGAAATATAATTTTATTGAGAAATAGAAAGAGCTCATTTAAATGAAAGAATGCATTCACTTTCAGAAAATGAAAAGCATGTGGAAGTGTGATAAAGGCTTTATTTACCTGTGTGGCTTTGGAGTCTCGTTCAAGAATCCTCTCTTTGATTAATTTGATCAGTGGTGTTATGTTGTAAAATTCTGCCTCCTCCAATACACCTGAAGGCACATTTACAGACACACTTATCCAATGCAACTCTTATTACTGAACTTTTGATGTTTTATTATTGTTTATTATGTACTACGTTACATTCACAGACCTTCTTCAGCCAGCTCTTTGTTATAAACAAGTTTTCCATGTCGCAGGTAGTTGAGTATTGGACCGAAATATGTGGGGTCTCTGTCGATCACATAAGCGCCAGTTTCATCCTATACAAAGAAATCACAGGACTCGAGTCAGTTTGACTTTGAATGCTACAATAGTGATTCAAAATGTAATAGTCTGCCTAAACACTGTTATCAGTAATGCACTCTCTTGTTATTTTAAACCAGCAGCCCTTTACTTGCATTGACGTCCATACATTTAAAAGTAACTTTTTTCAAAATATCTTCTTTTGTGTTCAACGACATATTGAAAGTCACAAAAAATTAAATGACAAGAGGTTGAGTATATAGCGTCATTTTCATATTTTTTCTAATTGTATACACACCATAGAAAGCCCCTACAATGATACATTTTTCAAGACACTTTAAAAACTTTTTAAAAAGTAAAATAGTATTTCAATACTATCTTAGTATTCTATTTTATGTCTGTACGATTCCAATTGAAGCTGAAACTCATGCACCCGATGCAGTGAACAGAACATTGCCTTGAGGAATGAAAATATGACTTTATGGTACAAAAGAGAAGAACATGAAAGGAAAGGTCATTTGAAAAGTGGAAGTGAGTGCAGGTCACATTAGCATGACCACAGTCATTGTTCCAGAATGACTGAGAATCTTATCTCTGCAGTGAATTAACCTTAAGAGCTCCAGCGAGACATGTCCTGCACAGCGGTACATTATGCAGACATCGTACAACACCCTACAGAGAACATTACTTGACTAAGCCCTGGGCCTGAGTGCTCTGAGAGGCCAGCTGTGCTTCAAAAACATCCATTGACGTGTCCACGCAGAGGAAACTGGATTATGGATATAGACTGTCTTGGTCATTTGTGATGTGAAATAATGCTTATATAACGTTGCAATAAACCAAAGAAAATGGCTTGTAATTTTTTTAGTCATCTGCCATCAATCAGTGTGTTTAAGTGACATAAACAGCATACACATAAAATGATCCATTTATCCCAGAGAATTTTTTTTTTCAGTTTTCATTGGCAAGCATGAATAGCTCTGAACTTCATTAACACATGACAGACACACACTCAAATCTCATTTTCAAAACAGCAAGAGCAGCAGACAGTAAACATGACTAGACTTGACACAGGCATGACAACACCTGCGTATCACTCCCATCAGTGTCACAGTCAAGGGGAACAAGCTGTACACCCCACATGGGATTTTGCAAGAACACTTGAATTCAATGGGGATTTCACACAGTACAACTATATAAACTATAGATATAAATATATATATATATATATATATATATATATATATATATAAAACCTTAACACGGCAGAGTTCATATCAGACATGTCTATTGTCAACCCCTGCCCATCTAGTGTGAATGTTAATGTTAAATGTACAAGGAAGCAGAAAACCTAGTCCCAATAGGAAACCATCTGCATCCCATGGGAAGTACCTGGTAGGCAAACAAAGAGCTTATTAATTTCAAAACAGAGCTGTTTAATAACCTGTGTGTACGAAAGTGTTTGTACAAATAAGAAATCAATGTGTAGAAAAGGATTAAAAGGTAATAATGTGTGATATCTAAATCTGAAACGTTATCTGGCCACAATTTGAAACAGTATTACTTTATTTTCTCTCCTAATTCTTTTTTCTTTTTGCACTGGAAGCCTGTCTCATAATAATAAATGAGTTTATGATATAAATGATGGCAGATATTCTTATTAATGCGTATTGAATTGTGTTGCTCTTTAAACCAGCATCCCTTGAATTCTATTTGTGATAGATAAAAATGTGTCCTAAATATTTAGGGGTGGATCTCATATCCTTGTATGCGCAAGGATACTTTGCGCAAGCATACTTTGCAATAAAGCTTTTTCTGATTCGGATTAACTTTGGTAAGCCAGAAGAAGTAAATATACCTAAAATAAAGATAAGACAAGGTCCAGAATAAGCTCCATAGATATTTTTATGCAGAGGACTGTGAGTCTTCAAGGTGCCGTGACTTTCTTCTCATTACAAGAGTGACATGAACTGTGAGAGAGCTTGCCACACTTTAGAGAGGTCAGTTATAACCCAGCTGTGATGGGTGTTGAGAAGATACAGATGACTTCAGTGCCTCATCACTTGCTGTAAGGAACAAGATGCTTTGAAAGCGGAATGAAAGGAAATATAAGAGGAAAGCCAAGGAGGATGGACCCTGTAAAAAACTCCAAATACTAATACATAATAGTGATTGTACTGAAATTAGAAATTGCAGTTAATAATTAGTTTAGTTTTATCCGAATGCATCTCACTTAAACAAGTGCCTGGGAAATAGTCTTTATAAACAAAATGAAGAATTTATACATATTAACAACAAAAAACAATGTCACCATGCAAGAAAACAACTAAGTGGCCCTAAAACAGAAGGATATGAGATCCACCCCTAAATATTTAGGACACATTTTTATCCATCACAAATAGAAATCAAGGGATGCTGGTTTAAAGAGCAACACAATTCAATACGCATTAATAAGAATATCTGCCATCATTAATATCATAAACCTATTTATTATTATAATTGTAATGATTATGATTATTATGATGATGATGATTATTGTTATTATTATGATTATTATTGTTATTATTATTATTATTATTAATATTTTTATGATGATTATTGTGATTATGATTATTATTATGGTTATGATTATTGTGTTTATGATTATTATTGTTAATATCGTTGTGGTTATTATTATTATTGTAGTTGTTATTATTATTATGATGATGATGATGATTGTTATTATGATGATGATGGTTATTATTATAGTTATTATTATGATGATTATTATGATGATTATTATTGTTATTATGATTATTATTATAGTTATAATTATTATGGTTGTTATTATTATTATGGTTATTATTATTAGGGTTATTTTGATTATTATGATGATGATTATTGTTATTATTATTATTATTATTATAGTTATAATTATGATTATTATTATTATGATGATTATTATTATTATGATGATTATTGTTATTATGATGATGATTATTATTAGTATGATGATTATAGTTTTAATTATTATGGTTATTATGATTATTATTATGATGGTTATTATTATTATTATTATTATAGTTATAATTATTATGGTTATTATGATAATTATTATGTTGGTTATTATTGTTATGATGATTATTTTGATTATTGTTATTGTTATGATTGTTATTGTTATGATTGTTATTGTTATGATTATTGTTATGATGATTATTGTTATTATTATTATTGTTATGATTGTTATTATGATTACGATTATTATCATGATGATTATGATTATTATTGTTATTATGATTATTATTGTTATGATTGTTATTATGATGATTATGATTAGTTTTGTTATGATTCTTGTTATTATGATTATGATTATTATTGTTATGATTATTATTATGATTGTTATGATTGTTATTGTTATGATTATTATTATTATTATAATTATTGTTGTGATTATGATTATGATTATTGTTATGATGGTTATGATTATTATTATTATTATTATGATGATTATGGTTATGATTATTGTTATGATTATTGTTATGATGGTTATGATTATTATTATTATTATTATTATTGTAATTATTGTTATGATTATGGATATGATGGTTATGATTACCGTATCTGAATGTAGATCCTGCTGCTGACAGAGTCGATAGAGAAATGAAGTTTGTTCTTTCAGCAGCGTCTGTCGTGTCGTCAGAAACACTGTCCCGCCGACATTGAGACGGACCCATTTGCCGCCGTTGCCCCCGGTGATATTAACGACAGAACCGTTGGCTGTGACGTTTTCATCGCAACCGGACTCAACTGCAGTGACGTTAGATGTGGCCGTCGTTGCCGCTTCGCTTCCGTCGCTGTCTTTGTTGTTATTATTGTTGTTATTGTTATTGTTTAGATTGCTATGTGTTGTTGAATGGGTTCCCGTTTCCGGTAAAGCCTGCAGCGCCGTCGTTTTCCCTTTGTCCTCCGTTGCCATTAGGGCAGGAAACAGAGAATATTATGGGATGTGTGCGGAGATGCTCTTCTGTCTCCCGCTGCCTGAGAGCGCGTGCGGGTTTTGTCATACGAGTGAAATAAGCGCAACAGCTGATTGGCTCTTATTCTGCAGTCCGTTGGCTCCGCCCCTTTCTCTCACCCCTACGCAGATGCTGGACAAGCAAAATGTGCAGATCTGCCACAATATATAGAATTATTGTTCTATTTTTACACAGCAGAAAATTATATTTAGATATAAAATTACATTAGTTCGCATTTTGGATGGTTAACTTTAATTTGACAATTATGTGGTTTATTTATGCTAAAATCTAAATTATTATTTTAAGTTACAATACTTTTCTGAGAGGACTTTGTACTTAAAATAAAGTTTTCAATTTTGCAAAGTCTGCTATATAATGTAAGAAAATATTCCTTTTATTAAATGCCTTCAACATTGTTTTTTTTTTAATTATCAATTGTATAAAAAATTGAATGAAATGTGAACGTTTAGGGATTAGAATAAGCTTTTTTTTTTTTTTTAAATAGCCTAAATTGATATTATCTATAAAAGTTAACTAATTTGTCTATAAACGAAGTCACACTATTAGAGATTAATTGAAGAGCACATTGTGTAATTTGTGTCCTCTTTCACAACTAAATATTAGTACTTTGGTTGTATTAACGTGTTATGTGTATACAATCTTCAACATTTACAATAATGTATTTTATGATAAAGATATTATTATTAAGCGGCTCATAAACATGTCATGCAAGGTCCATTTCTTGCATCTGTTCCCTTTAATTGTTGTTCACACACTGTATGAAGTCAAGTGACGTGCTATAAAGCCAAAAATGGTTCACACAACAGTGAACACACACACACACCAACAGTGAACACACACACACACCAACAGTGAACACACACACACACCAACAGTGAACACACACACACCAACAGTGAACACACACACACACACACACACACACACACACCAACAGTGAACACACACACACCAACAGTGAACACGCACAGACCAACAGTGAACACGCACAGACCAACAGTGAACACACACACACCAACAGTGAACACACACACACCAACAGTGAACACGCACAGACCAACAGTGAACACACACACACACCAACAGTGAACACACACACACAGCAGTGAACACACACACACACACACACCAACAGTGAACACGCACACACCAACAGTGAACACGCACACAACAGTGAACACACCAACAGTGAACACACCCACAACAGTGAACACACACACAGCAGTGAACACACACACCAACAGTGAACACGCACACAACAGTGAACACGCACACACCAACAGTGAACACGCACACAACAGTGAACACACCAACAGTGAACACGCACACACCAACAGTGAACACGCACACAACAGTGAACACGCACACACCAACAGTGAACACGCACACAACAGTGAACAAACCAACAGTGAACACACACACAACAGTGAACACACCCACAACAGTGAACACACACACAACAGTGAAAACACACACACACACACACACACACACACACACACACACACACACACACACCAACAGTGAACACACACACACACACACACACACACACAACAGTGAACACACACACACACACACACACACACACACACACACACACACACACACACACACACACACACACACACACACACACACACACACACACACACACCAACAGTGAACACACACACACACACACACAGCCACACAACAGTGAACACACACACACACACACACACACACACACACACACACACACACAACAGTGAACACGCACACACCAACAGCGAACATGCACACAACAGTGAACACACACAACAGCAGTGAACACACACACACACACACACACACAACAGTGAACACACACACACACACACACAAAGACCTTTGCGGCACCCAGGGAGCAGTTGGGGATCCGATGCCATGCTCAAGGCCACCAAAGTCACTACAAGGCCATGACACACACACACACACACACACACACACACACACACACACACACACACACACACACACACACACACACACACACACACACACCAACAGTGAACACACGCACACACACACAACAGTGAACACACGCACACACACACAACAGTGAACACACACACACACACACACACACAACAGTGAACACGCACACACCAACAGCGAACACGCACACAACAGTGAACACACACAACAGCAGTGAACACACACACACACACACACACACAACAGTGAACACACACACACACACACACACACACACACACACAGACCTTTGCGGCACCCAGGGAGCAGTTGGGGATCCGATGCCATGCTCAAGGCCACCAAAGTCACTACAAGGCCATGACTCCACAGACATAACCTCTGTGCTAAAATATGTGAGATCTAATTCTATTTTCCTTTCATTTGAATGCAATTTCTGTCTATTGTCTAATTTATCAGCTATATTGTTACATAATTCATTGATATTTTTGCAAAATGGAATCACCCCAGATGGGACTCGAACCCACAATCCCTGGCTTAGGAGGCCAGTGCCTTATCCATTAGGCCACTGGGGCTTGCGTCATAACATCTTCAAACATCCTATGAGAACCTTATAGCGCATACATTTATAAAAGAACACATTAGATTATATAACCGCAATATAATACTAATATATTTTTATTCATGTAAAATCATTGCTTGATACATAGATGTGCGTTTTCCCCCAATAAATTAATGTTAAATAGCAAACTAGCCAAATACTACAGCAACAACAAGGGCAACTTACAATTTAGTCTTACATTTAAAAAATAGCCGTAATAAACGTATGGCCTCAACATAAACAATATCATTGATTATTTGAATTTTTTATTTATTATTTATTGGAATTATGCCATTACAAAACAAAGGTAATGGACGCCGTGCTTTTATTTTGAAATGAAATGTCACCGGCATTTTCAAAAAACGGTCAGGTCTGTGCGCGCGCGTGCCGTTTGTTGTGATGGTTACCTCAGTAGTTTCCTCTCTAGTTATTAAATAAGCAATAAAAACTAAATAAATAAAATCTTTATTTTTTCTTCGGCGTGTTGTGACGTAAGTAATTATCATCAAATTATTTCAGTCGGAGAGCTAGGTTGCTAATTGTGTGTGCTAGCAAGTGAAGTGTACATTGTTCATCAGTCATGCTATGCGCTAGCATGCTAACGTTGAAATACGACGTGCTGTTAGCAAAGGCACTCTGATAGTCTTATTAAAAAGTGAATATTGTACTAAAAAAGCAATCTTTTTTTGATAATTTAACTGATCAGTTAATTGATAATTTAACATAACCAGAAACCATTTTAAAATCAACTTAGTGTGCACATATATGGGACTCTTAATTTGGAATTTTGCTTTACTTTCATTTTCCCAGCACATTAAACAAGGAGAGATGGCCTCTGAAGATATTGCCCAGCTTACAGAGGCTCTTGCCAAGACCCATGTTGGTGAATTAAGCTATAAGGGAAGAGGCCTTAAATTGGATAATGCAGAGTCTGGTAAGTAAAGGAAGTTTGTCTTAAGTTTGTGACACCCATGGAAGTATAATTGATCAAATTGTCTTTATTTTGAACCCCCTGCAGTGAAAGAGATGGTGCTGGACATTGAACAGTTTCATGGCCTCCAATCCCTCAGACTGGAGGGAAATACATTCGGGGTGGAGGCAGCGCAGGCCATGGCAAAAGCTCTTGAAGCTCAAAATGAACTGCAGGTATTCATTCCCTCTAAAGCATTTCACTTGCAAATGTATGATCACTCGCTAATTTTACTAATTGCTATGGTGAAAAAGGAATGCCATTGGAGTGACGTGTTTACAGGACGCCTGCGGTCTGAGATCCCACCGGCTTTGGTGAGATTGCCATTTTACATTTGCATTTACATCCCTTCGTTTGGCAGGCGCTTTTATCCAAAACGACTTAACCATGCGTTCACTTTATTCAGAAATCGTTGGGCGGTGCATTGATGACATCGGGAGCCCGTCTGACTCAGTTGGACCTGAGTGACAACGCTTTCGGGCCAGATGGTGTAAAGGCGATTGAAACCCTGCTCAAGAGTTCTGCCTGCTACACCTTACGCGAACTTAGGCTTAACAATTGTGGCATGGGCATCGGAGGGGGTACTGTAAGTGTAAACTTGGTTCAAATCTAAACCTTTCATTTATTAAATGGTTGATAATCACCATTTAGATTAGTTACACGTTTTAAAACATTGAACAGTTTGGGGTATATAAGACTGTTTGATTTTTGTAGGTCCTTGCGTCTGCATTGACCGAATGTCATAGGCAATCTATTGCTGCTGGCTACCCCCAGAGGTTAAAAGTTTTTATAGCTGGACGAAACCGCCTGGAGAATGATGGTGCCACTGCCCTTGCCAAAGCGTTTAAGGTAACATTTTAAACGTTTTGGGTTTTGATCAGTGGTCAGTTTAATAAATGCTTTAAGCTTGTCTATCCCCACAGTTATTAGGAAGTCTTGAAGAGGTTCATATGCCACAGAATGGGATCAACCATGCAGGTATAACTGCCTTGGCCACTGCCATGCGACACAACCCAAACCTGCAGGTCCTCAATCTCAATGACAACACTTTTACTAAGAGAGGATCATTAGCCATGGCAGAGGTACATTATGAATTATATAATCTCAAAAATGTTTGTTGGGGAAGGTCAGTTGTTTTTAATCTGTCTGGACACACCTTTTGTTTCCCTTTGTTTCATGTTTATTAGGCTATCAAGCACCTGCAGTGTCTTAAGGTCATCAATTTTGGGGACTGTCTGGTGCGCTCAGAAGGTGCTATTGCTATAGCCTGGGCCCTTAGAGAGGGGCTACCAAAACTCAGAGTAAGTGATGCTACCAATATTCACTCGCACATTATCTTTTTAAGTTTTCCCTAAAACATTCCTCTTGTTCAGGAGCTGAATTTGTCATTTGGAGAGATTACAGAAGCAGCGGCTTTGGTAATTGCCAAGGCTGTGCAGAACAAAGCTGATCTGGAGAAACTAGATCTTAATGGTACAGTGGGTTTCATCATTGTATTATTGTAGTGATCTCATCTGAGACTACCTTAAAGGGGGATAGTTCCTCCAAAAATGAAAAAAAACTGTTTAACCATTGTCATTCCAAACCTTGATTTGGCAAAAGGTCAAACGGGTGATAATCACAATTGGGGAAGTGCATAATAAAGAATTTTAATCGTATGACTGTAAAGGAGTTATATCTTGCTTTGGTTGTTAAACAGTGAAAACATCATTAACATAATAGCTTGTTGTTGTTCTGTGGTAATTCACGTGTGTGCTTAGGAAATTGCTTTGGAGAGGAAGGCTGTGAGGCTCTTAGGGAAGTGATGGATAGCATGAACCTAGGAGATATGCTGGGATCACTAAGGTATTTATGAAGCCTGCCGTTTTCTATTAGATAAATAGGCTGTATGATATTATTTGTCTAAATGTATTCAGTGGATGTTTGTAATGCAGTGATGATGAAGGAGAGCCTGATGATGATGAGGAGGAGGAGGAGGATGATGATGAAGAAGATGAAGATGAAGAAGACAATGAAGATGCAGAAGAAGAGGAAAATGGTGTTAATGGAACTGATGATGTTAATGAAGAAAAGGTGATAACAACACACTGGAGTATTATAAGCATAATAACAAAGCTGTTTATTTGGTTTATCATTTATATCCAGATGATTCATTAAATTTTATTACACAGATGTAGGAACGTTAAATTTAGCAAAAGGCATAAGCAAGAAAAGAAAAATCCTATTTTTTTAAGCCTGTTCACTAGGGGTGTGCACGGATAGTCGAATATTCGAATATTCGGTCTGCTGTAATTATTCGATTAATAAAAATGCTATTCGAATGCAGGGAAAACTCCTCTTCTCGCGTCCGCCCTAGACCCTCGACACAAACATCTCAGGTTCCTCGGAGAACACATGAGAGAAGTAGTAAGATAAAAACTTTTTTAAAATTATTAGAGCTTTTTCCCTGATGCGAGAGGTGCGGATGTACACCACTCGCATCAAGAGGATGCGGTAATGCCCGCTCGTCGGAAAGGTTGAGCCAGTTCTTCGGCGATGATTACAGAGAATCTGTAATCTTGTTGCTGGAGCCATGTATTACACCAGATGAGGATCCCATTACACAACATTATACATACAGATGTGGATCCCATTCAGTGGTGGAACGAAAACTTCATAAGCGCTTCACAAAACTCAGTCGTTTAGCACAGCGTTACTTGTGTGTCCCGGACACTTCTGTGCCGTCAGAGCGCGTTTTCTCCGCAGCCGGTCTTATAGTTAATAGACTTATGATCCAACTTTCCCCCGATCATGTTGACATGCTTGTGTTCCTTAACAAGAACATGTAAAAGAATAGAAATAAATCAGAAAAGATTTGCTGACAGTTTAAAAGGTTCAAAGTTAAATGTACCCTAGGCTATGTTCTGTACAATAGCCTAATTGCTGCAGGCGGCTTTCTTTACGTTTTTTTTGCACTTTTTTTTGCTTTTGCTCTCTTCTTTTTTTGTTTGTTTGCACACTTTGTTAAAGGTTTTCAGCTACAAAACACGATGTAGCGTAATGTTAAAGCTTATTGTGTATAAGCTTGTTCAAAAATGACGGAAACAATAAATGATACTGAAAAATGACGTCTGTCTCATTAAACTTAATTTACATAAACGAATATTCGAATATTCGATTTTTGTGAGCTCAAATATTCGAATGTGATATTTGCGGAAAACACCCATCCCTACTGTTCACACGTTTCTCCACAGGAGGAGTATCGGCACATTTCTGACCTCACGGAGTTCCTTGTTTCCCCAACAGCTGAGAAACTGATGTCCCTTGGAGCCAAGAGGGTCCAGCTCATTGAGCAGGAGGTACAGTGCTACACACTTTTGGAATTGATTCTTGTCTGTGTGAATATCTGCAAGCAAAAACATGAGTTAAATCATCCTATGCTTCTTCTAGGTTGATGTTTCAGATGCCTGTAAAGTGTCAGAAGTTTTTCTTAAGATCTCCTCAGCATATAAAGATGAACCAGAAGTGAAGCAAGCTGTTTTTGAGAGCACAGGTATGTACATATTTTATCATGTAATTCCAATAAAAATTTAATATTATATAAATGAATTACTTTATTGTAAATGTTGAATCTTATTATTACCAAAATCTCTTGTTTCTCACCCAGATGCCTTGCTCAGAAAAGCATTTTCGCACCCCGACTCTCAACACTACGGTTTTGTTTCTTCTCTGATTGTATACCTGGGACTTTTAAAGGTATGGGTAAATGGTGACATTCACTTAAAAGGAATGAGTAATTTACAATGTACTTACCAATATATCATCCAAGATGTCTATCAGTTTCTTCTCATCAGCTGACTTCTAAATATTTTATATAAAAATTATGACATGTTGTCTTGGTGCTCAAGATGACAAGCTGCAGACAAACATCAATCATCTGTTGGAGCAAATTATAATTATTATGAGCTCATTTATAAATGTTTAATGTAGAATTTAATTTTTTATTTAGCAAATCATTCAATTCACGTACAGTGCTTCTTTTCACAGAGTGAGGATAAGAAGATGAAGAAAGTTTCTGTTCTGCCTGGAAACTTGCTGGCTTTAGAGCACGCAGTTGCACAGGAGTTCTTCCCTTTGGATCAGGCTTGTGTTCTGGAAGAATTTGTGTCACGGTAAGTGTGTCCCTGCCGCAACAAAAACACACAACATTTCAATTGACATATTGTGAAAATGTTGAATATGTATGTTTTTTTTTTCAAGCCATGGCAAAATCTTAGAATCCTGCTCCACTGCTAGAGATGCTCTCAAGACCACGCTGGAAAAAAGGACCAATGCATAATTTTTCTACTCTTACCACTGAAATCACTTAATACGGGTCACGAGAAATTCAACAGGCTACATGAGACTACCTAAACTATATATTAGTTTATTTCGGTCCGTCGATTCTAAATCCAGTTTCTCACAAAACAAACTGTTCATTCTGTACAGTGTACAGTGCCTCGGGATCTGAATTTCCCCGCAGACTGTTGACAGTAGCTTTAAATATGAATGTTATGATGTACCTTCATCTCTTTTTAGAAATGTATATTTTTTTACGAAACAATATTAAGGGAAGTAGGAAATAAGGCACTGGATGATAATTATGAGTAATTATCTATTCAACAATTATAAAGATGTAACTTGTAACTATGTCTTAATTGCTTGTTATTGAGTATAATGATAAACTTGTGATTTCAGTGTGTGTGCCATAATGTGAAGCAGTGATGGGAACTGGTGATAAAGACAAGTGAAGTAAATAAACTGTTAACTAGACAACACATTTAAACTTTAGTCAAGCAGGTATACACTGTATATTTGTCATATTAGCAACATTCCATTGAGAAAATATTAAAACATATTTTCAAGCACTTTGTGGTTTTTCATGTTACATTCAACTCTTTGTGTAAGACATTTACAGCATTGTAAATTCTGCCAACTCTCTCCATTGCGCACTTTCTCAACGCCTGGGTGACAAATGCCACAAGATCAGTGGGGCTTAAGGTGAATTTTAAGAAAGTAAAAGTTGATATTTTTTAAGGCATCATTTTTAGCTCAATCCGTGCATGCTTGACAGAGAACAGTGCGCTTCTTTGTGTGGAGTCCGCGTGTCAGCAGAATCTCATGGGACTCCAGCAGGAATATTTCACAGCTGGAAAATAACCTTCACTCTCGGTCGTGTTTCTTTCAGTTTTCCAGCATTTGAATTTGTTCAACATGTTGGGAATTACTTTCAACCTGTAAACGAGATTTAATTTTCCAACCCAAGTGTCGGATAAAACTTTTCTCATCAAAGTTTAACAACCGGACTGCGGCAGAGACGTGAGGATTTCTTATTCACTATCAGCACAAAAGTGTGGAATATAGAGGCTCTGTGTTACATTAAGGACTTTGCTATTTTTGTAAAACAACTTTGTATTTAATTTGTCAAGAACTGCTGAACCAGAACTATTATATTTTTTATTCCATAAATAAATTCAAATATTTGTTATATCATAGTTTTAGAGTTAAAAATGACAACCATACCCAATAAAACAGGTTGAAAGATTTCACTTGTTTTATAGTTCAACCCTTAAATCTTTAAAAACACAACTAATACATTGTATAAGAAAGAAAGCCTTAAGGAATTTAATACAGTTCATTTATTATGTGCATCATTCAACTATACAGCAACAGAAAAACCTGATGTATTAAAGTCATTTGTAACCTGATGTAGATGTATTCTCCATCTGCCTTCCAGATCAAAATGCTTATTCTTCCCACATGGCTGTTTGTATCCTTGCTTGCCTTAAGAATCCATACAGTACATGCAGGCAAATGCCCAAAGTTCTGCATCTGTGATAACATCCAGCTCACAGTTGCTTGTGTTCACAAGAACCTCACTCAGGTGCCACCTACCGTTGATGAGGTACACCCCAAAATCCTTATTTTATATTGTGCTGAACCTCTGATTGCAATCTTTTCATGATCTGGTCTTTCTTGAAGATAACGGTGAAACTGGACCTTAAAGGAAATGACCTGCAGGAGCTTCCCACAGGGGCCTTCTCAAACACCCCTTACCTCACCCACCTGTCCCTGCAGAACAGCAATATTAGACGAGTTAAGGAGGGAGCGTTTCGCAGACTTGGTCGACTTGTCTTACTCAATCTGGCCAACAACAACATTGACATCCTCTACCAGGTAGATCCGTTGATCTACAAGCATTCTTTTGGATAAAAGTGTTTTTACAATCCAAAAATAGACACATCTCTGCACTTTTCACATGTCTCTTTCCTTGTACTTTATCTAGGAATCATTCGATGGACTCACTTCTCTTAAACAGCTCTTTATTGACCGCAATAGGGTGGAAGAGATCCAGCCGGGAGCTTTTTCACAGCTTGGCTTCCTCAACTTCCTCTCTATCACACATAACCGACTGGTGTACATACCTGACCTGGCATTCCAGGGTTTGCAGAACATCAAATGGTTACGTCTCAGTCACAATTCACTGAATTATCTGGCAACAGAGGCTTTTGCTGGACTTTTCACTCTAAACCGTTTAAGCCTTGACAACAATGCCCTACAGTTTTTTCCAACTGAAACAATGACACGGTAAGTGAAAACATTATGTAGTTTTAGCTAGATCCACAGGCAATACTAAAAACGATTTGTCTTCGGTTAGTTTTACTGTATTGACCACGGAGGCCTTACACAAATTTCATGTTCTACCGAACTATATTCTAAACAAGCAAACAAAAGATCACATATTCTCACAAATCATGTTTTTCATTGTGTTATGTTTTATTGTGCTAGTAAGCTTTATGTTATGAATTATTATTACTTATTTAATTTATCATTACCTAATTATTATTTTCTTAATCATAACATTATTTGGATTGCACAAAAAGTATTACATTCTAAAGCAATATAAACCATTTAATAGTTAAATAATAAATATTATTATTAATAATTAATAACATCATTTCGATAACACTTCAGATAGTGTAAGGATCAGTTCTCACCATAACTTTTTGAATATTATAAAGAGAAAGGCATGACCGTACCATTACCCATAAATTATGACTTTATTAATAAAAAAGTCATTATTAATGGTTTATTAATAGCGACAAAGTGAAAGTAAAATGTGATTATTATTTGTATGTAGTTCTACTGTTGAAGTATTGGACCATAAAAAAATGTAAATAAAACAAAGTGTTTGATAAGGAAGATTAAAAAGAAGTCATAATGCTTCAATTCATAATAGGAGGTAATCAGAAACAAATTGTTTAGATTATTTATATTCTTCCGTACAATTGCGTTTTTGTTGGTTTATTTTGAAAAAACAAACATTTTGTACAATTTTAACATTATTATAAATATTAAGATTTTGTATTGTTTTTACAGCTGTTTTACATTTTCACTTTCAACTTAAATTTTTCACTTCATTGGACTGTATTTAACAGAATTCCAATAAAAAGCAGGAAACTAACAAACATTAATGTCAATCCTTCCGAATCTTTTTCTCCTCTCGCCAGACTTCCAGAAGTCACTCGTTTGGACCTCGGCTACAACCCAATGACCTACCTTGGAGAGGAATCTGTATCCATGGCCAAGCTTGCCCAACTCTTTCTAGATCACAACTCTCTGCAGGATTTTTCTATAGCAGCAGTCCTACTCTCTCCCCGTCTCACCCATCTGGACTTAAGCCACAACCAGCTGCGCATCCTGCAGCCGTTGGTCCCTGGCTCCCCAAAACTAACACGCCTCAATCTGGCGAGCAATCCTATCTACTGCAGCTGCTACATGCGTCCTTTGCGAGAGTGGGCTTTACGAGAGCGTGTCCGTCTGGGTGGAACGTGTTCAGGTCCCTCTCATCTATCTGGTGAGAACTTGGGGGCGGTGCAGCCTAGTGATTTACGTTGTCAAAGCCAGGAGGCCATGCTAAGAGCTGAGCTGGAGGAGCTGAGCAGACTACCAACGCTACCCACAACCCCACCTTCAGATAAAGTCAAATGCCCAGCTAACTGTGACTGTGAGGTATGTGATAACTTGCTGGGGTTATGCAAAACGCGTTCCATAATTTGAATGTTAAATATACTATATGAATTTTGCAGGCTCTGAACCATCATTCATCTTGTGAAAACAAAGGCCACACCAAGATCCCTCATGGATTTGCATCAAACACACGCTTGCTGGACCTGCAAGGAAACCATTTCCATTACATCCCTGCAAACAGTTTCCCAGGCACTGTCGAAGTGATTTCGCTCCATTTACAGCGCTGCAAAATCCATGATATAGAGGACGGTGCTTTTAACGGTATGAAGAGTCTGGTGTACCTCTACCTCTCTGAAAATGATCTCACCTCATTGAGTCCTGAAGCATTTAAAGGTTTACCCAAACTTACCTACCTCCATCTGGAGAAGAATCGCTTCACTCAGTTCCCCAAAGGTGCTTTCAGGCTGTTGTCTGGTTTACTGTCACTACACATGGAAAACAATGCCATCACTATGTTGGAAGCCGGGCTCCTGACAGGTGCTGAGAAACTGAGGGGTCTCTATCTGACTTCAAATGCCATCACAAACATTGCTCCCAAGGCCTTTGATCCTGCACCTGACTTGGAAACTCTACATCTTGGCAACAACAAACTCAAGGAGGTGCCAAGTGAAGCTTACTCAAAAGCAAAAAGTCTGGCAGAGCTTAGTCTCTCTCGTAACCCTATTCGCTGGATAGGAGCGAGAGTTTTTCAGCCAGTTGCTGCCACGCTGAAACATCTTTACCTTGATCATATGGGTTTAGAAAAGGTACGAAAAAAATCATGGTCGTCTATGCGACGCTATAAAAATACAAACTTCATTATCTCTATCTTTTCTTTTCTTTTTGAAAGATGTCTCAGGAGTCTTTGGCAGGGTTGGGGTCTGGACTGCGAAGCCTGTTTCTTGAAGGAAACCAGCTTGAGGACCTTCCAGACTTGAGTCCTCTTTCAGGGCTTGAGGTCATAAACTTGGCAGAAAATCCACTGCTCTGTGACTGCCCGCTGCTGAAACTTCGCAAGTGAGTCTTAAAGTTGTTTTCATCTGCATATAAGGTATTTTAAAGAATGTCCAACAATAGTGCTTGATTGATACCAATGGTGGTACCACTCAGTACCAATATTATTTAAGATATTAAAGTCATACAGGTAACATTTTTAGGTGAACCATCCCTAATCCCCAAGTCTAAAATATGTATTATTTATGCTGAAATGTACTAGAACCTATGGCTAGTAATGTGTCAATGTTTGTCTCGCCACTAGGTGGATTGAACAGGTAAATCTCAAGGTCAGAGCAACATGTGGCTACCCACCAGAACTCAGAGGTCAACGGGTCAAAGATGTACATATCTTTAAAAGTTGCCCAGGTGAAAAGCCTCATCCTACTCTGAATCCCAAAACCTCCAAACCAACCAGACGGGCCAAATCTGCTCAAATCAGCCCTCCAAAAGTCAAAGGCCAGCCACAGAAAAATGCAAAACCACATATTGTTAAGAAAAACACAGCCAAGAAAATTATGTCAACCTGAGCCTTTCGTATTATAATATTATTGATATAGACAACTTTAAAACAAATCACATCTCTGATGGGACTAGTTTTTATTTGAAGACTAATGCCTAGTGTAGTAAAGTTGAACTGCTTTTCTTTTTGATAATTAAATGATATGAAATTTAAATTAAACTAAAACATTTTGTGAATACCACCGATTCAGCTGAATTGTGAGTATGTCCCATCCTTTTCGATGTCTAATGTTAATTTATGTGATGTGCAATGCTGATTTAATGGTCTAACAACTAAATCACTAAAGTGAAATGC
Organism: Triplophysa yarkandensis; assembly: GCA_033220385.1. NCBI lineage: Eukaryota > Metazoa > Chordata > Actinopteri > Cypriniformes > Nemacheilidae > Triplophysa > Triplophysa yarkandensis. The sequence goes on from CM065672.1 coordinate 9,004,291, forward strand.
ATAAAGTACATTACTTTATCCAAACTGTAAATTGGCATATTATTCAATCTATTCAGACATATGACATTTTTTTTTAAATATGGTCATCCATATATTTTAAAATACAATTTAATCCATTTTACAACAGGATTACATTTACAGACATGTAAAAAAATGAACACTTTATAATATCTATATATCGTTCAGTTTTTCTGTTATTTACTTACTTTGTAAACTAATAAACAATGGTTAATAAACTACTATTTAACACTACTGTTTATGAAACAAAAATATAGTTTATATCCAAAAGGGTGGTGATTCATAAAGAACTTTCAGCTATAATTTGTCTTAATCTAAGATGTGTTCTTGTTTGACATCTGTGAAGGCCTCTAGGTTGTCTCTTTTTTTGCTGGGTAATATTGGGGTTTCCATCTCCTCCACCTTTACTTTTACTGCAATAACTAATGAAAGGAGAGAAATCACACATACAAACTTAATTCAATTAAAAAATATAAGAAAACTAATTTATATTTAAATGGATTGATTCATACTGTTTTCCTCTGGTTCTGGCTTTATTTGTAAGGTAGTGGGTCTTTTGACAGAAGGGTCTGCAGTAGTGTCCTCTTGTGAAGGATTGGGCTCTGGGTTGTCATTAGGTTGAGAGGTCAGGGTTTTAGATGACTTTTTAATGTTTATGTTTTTCTTTACAAATCTTCGTCCTGGGTGTAGCAAATGAATAAATAGTGAGATTTAAATTAAAAAGCAATTTGTCGATACAATACAAAACCACAATCTATAATATATATTTTCCCCCAAAATGAAAAGTTTAAGATTTTGAACATTGAAAACCAGTCTCATATTTTTGACGTGGTAGTCAATAATACTCAAGAAATCTCACTTGCTAACAACAGATTTGAACAATTTTTGTGTGGGTAATTCATGAGAGAATGTTCCTTTTTAAATACTGTATCACTTTAAGACAAGAAAACTTACTCCTTTTCCCAAGGAAAGGCTTTGCCTTTTTGCTTGTGTTGGGTCGTTCCTGGCTCTGGGGTGGTTCTACAAATACAGCAAATATGAACTTGTGCATCAGAAAATGTAAAAGTCTTCCATAACTTTGAATGTATTCTTAATGGTACCCTACCTGGGCCGATGGGCGGCTGGAGCTGGTACCCAGTGATATCACACCAGCCCACAGGATAAATTTCAGGTGACTGACAGTCCACCCACTGATCAAACTGGGGCTCCCAGCCATCAAAGTGGAGGAGGAGAAGCCTTCCTACACAACGCCTGACAGTAGCCACACAAACCAGCCGTGGTTCCATAAGATCCACTGCTTCTAGCTTCATACCAGAAGTAAAGCCGTGAGCTACTTCATCCTGGAAAGACAAATGAACAACACAAAGAGTGGAGTTTAACAGTAAACCAACATACAAAATGCATGCAGTTACAAACTAAATAACATGTAATAAAATAGAAATTAAATCCTAACCGTGTTGAAAAGTAGTCGTGGAGCAGCCACAGTTTCTGTTTCTTTTAAATAATTTGGCCATGTGAAAGTTGCTTGATCATAACCTGTTGGTCAGGTAATCTGAATAAATACTTTGGAAAACAGCTCAACGTCACACATAAATGACTTTTGTTAGAGAATAAGTTTCCAAGCACAATACCAATGGGTACGAGCAGAGGAATGTTGTTGTCCTGGCAAAATCCTACAGGTAAAATGGCATGTGAACTGGCATGGTAGCAAAACCAGTCCGAGCCATCACCGGTCTCAACACCGTCAATGCCGACCATGATGTATCCATCTAGCAACACCTGGACATCAAGATAATCCAGGACCCAGGATTAAATGACTTATTTTATAACTCTGATAACCATTATTAATTAAAGTGTGCCAATACCTTACGGACTGATGCCACACAGATGTTCCCGAGGTTTAAAGGATCAATCGCTTCAAGTTTCATGCCTTCCTCAAAAAACGTTTCTCCCATATAAACAGTCCTTAACTTTGTGCAACGTAATGAATAAATGATTATTTTACATAACACAAACGTCAAATTTACTAATAAGAAACCAAGTAATTTTAGTACTTACCCTTGTGAACTGATGCGGCAAACTGTCTTGAATTGGTTTACGAAATGCTGGATGGTGGCCCTTGTTGACCTTCGGATCTGTCAAAATGTCAAGCGTTTTAAAATTACTGAAGTCCTATAGGAATCAATGGTAACCCAAAAATACTTAAACACAAACTTTCATTTAAATATCTTCACTTGTGTTAAACATAACAGAGAGAGAGCATGCAAATAATGACAACATTTTCCATTTTTGGTGAAGTGACTCTTAAATAAGGAAGGAATTTGGATGAATTTACGTCTGCCTCCACACTAAACTTTCTGGGAATCGGTCACTTCTTACCTGTTGGTTTGATGGAGTGGCCAACTCTTTTAGACCATCCCACATAGTGTAAAAGAGGGCTATGCATGTGACACCAGACGTCCGAGAGCACCTCACCGGAAGCTCCCAGACCCTCATCCTCATACAGCAGCCTGAGCCGACATCCTATCATTGTATCCACTATTGCCCCACGAGTACGGCTCACGAGTGAACGATCAACCACCTCAACCCGGACACCCTGCGTGAACGGACACCTCATACTGTCTGCCATCTGAAAGACAGGTGAGAAAAACTGATCTATTATATAAATGTTATTAAATTTTATACAAAGCAGAGATTTAGTGTTGCCATCACCTTGACGTGAAAGTCGACAGGAAGTGTGTGTGCTCCAACCAATCTCTCCATTAGGTAAGATTTTAAGTCAGCGATCTTCTGGTGGATCTCTGTCAAAAACACAGAACGTCAAGCAATGTCCAACATATGACATTAATAATATTAGCAATGTTAAAAAATATATGAGTGTATTTAAGGGGCCAGCAGTCACCTTGTGGTGGGACAAGAAGCTTGCTATTCACCGCACACCAGCCAATGGGATGAACATCAGCGGTGCCTAAGTTACACCAAAAGTCGCGGCTGTCGTCATTCTCAAAACCCTCAAAGCGCAAAAGAGCCTTGTAGCCTGAGGGAGAGAAACATCATTTATCACAAAATGTTACCAGATAAGCCACATTCTACATATATCAGAGGGGAACATGGAGTTATATACCCGCCAGCAGTACTATAGTTGCCATCCAGTAGACTTTAGTGGGCAAGGTTGTGCAAGAGTTGAAAACCTCCACTTTCAAGCCCACACAGATGTCATCCCACTGAGCACATAGTGGTGCCTATCAATCAACAGTAAAAATACTGACTTTCAGACAATATTTGTTTGCTTGGATCTGTGTTGACATATTTTATTTAATAAAAGAGCTAAATTTACATGACAAATAAAATTATACATTTGTAATCCACTGATAATAAAGGAAGTTATCTATATCATATATAATTTTATATTTCTAAATATAGATATTAACCATCACCAATGATATGTTTGTGTCTTTAAGGAATGTCTTAGTTTTCACTCCTGTTATATTTGGGGTCAAATTTTATGTTAAAGATATGTTTGGTGGGGATTTCCTAAATAGTCAATAAATTTATGCAGTGCAAATGTGAAACGGTTTCATCCAAAAAAGAAAATGCTGTCATTATTTACAAAAAGAACACAAATATGATATTTAAAAGAATGTTGGTAATAGGCACCCAATCACTTAGTATCCATCCCATAAAACTAAATGGGTGTCACAGCTGTTCGGTTACTTCAAAATTTATTCTGTTCTCATGAACGTTTAAAATGAACACAAAAAAGTTATAAAAAATTATGAAAGCTTCAAGTTTCGTATCTAATATTTAATCGATCTTTAGTAATTCTTGATTAAATAAAAACACATAAAACTTTTTAAATTTTTCATATATTTAAACATTTGTGGTGAAAATGACTATCACACAATGAATGCCTTGTTAAAATGTTAACAAAATAGGAGTTAAAATAATGTCCATGTTTTCATCGAATGGGATATCTCTTCAAACTTAAGTTATAACAATAACATACCTATTGTAAATACGTTGTCTTTAATGTATAACAACACTGTAATACTTTGTTTATATTTATTTTTTCCTAAAAACATGGTATATGCTTCACACTGTTTTGTTGTTTGTAATGACTATTCTTTGTTGTATTTTCCTACAGAACTTACGTGTCTAAAGCAGGACACAGGGGCAGCAAGGTAACCATTCTTCTTAAGGTAACTACCCCAGTCGAATCCAGCTAAAGTTGCTGAAATAAAACAAGATTTTAAACATCTGAACATTAAAACACCCCATCTAAATCACGATAACTCTGTTAACACTTACATTTATAAATCTTCCTATTGTTCTACAGTTGTGTGTGCAACATTTTCTTACCACCTCGTCCAAAAGCTTTGTTTTCCTGTTGCTGCTCGACAGGTTTTGGATGGGACAGCTCGGACTGTGGTTTCAGAACCGGTTTCTTCTTCGTGGATGGCTTTCCCTGTGTACAGATAGACATATCCAGCTGTCTGGTCATGTGTATTTAGAGAAATCAAGATGCCATACTAACACCCACCTGGAGACGTGCAAGAACCGAGGATTTCTTTAAACTGGAGGAGTATGAACGAGAGCAGGATATACTGCAGAAGCGCTTGGAACGGGAGAAAAATGTGCTCCTGATGCCAGGGGTCCCACACATTTCACATAGCACTATAAAGACGGGACATTGCAAGAGGCTGACATTACAGAACACATCACAGGGGTAACTTTTACAGATATGCCAGGTCAAAAAGTTTAAGGATATTCACTTGTGCATTCATATTTTTTCTACAATTTAAAATGATTGTAAACTCATGAAATGTATGAAATCAAAGAAAGGGAACTGTGATGCTCTTTACAATTCAGTCATTCTTTCGAAAAACACTTTTTATACAATACAAGTTGTCCTAATGAAATATGTACATTGACTTAATTATTTTCTCATAAAATACATTCAGACATTAAGGCATAAACCTTCAGCCACACACCTACATCCATCCATACCCAGGCATACAAATAATAAGAAACATTTCATTGCAACAAAACTTTTGATCGGCACATGTCTATGATAAACGTACCAATTTCATCTCTAGGACTTCTTACATCTTCCCTGCCAGAGTTAAGTGTCTTGTTGTGGTCAGCATCATCTTCTATCCTCGCTTCTCCATCAGTCTGTCTCATTGGGTCAGCGGTGATGTTCAAGGATGCCAGTCTTTGTTCATTCTAAAAGAAATCCAATGTTATTTATGAGGATAAAGACACATTACATTGAAAACATCAGAAGGATATAAAAGACAGACATCAGACACTTACTGATTCATGAGGTCCAGTGCTTACATGACGTGACTTTGTAGCACATTTGGGACAAGAAGCATCCTTCCCTCCACAGGCAGTGCAGGGGGGTCGGATGAAGATAGTGGGGACAGCCCCCTTTTTGAGTTTCAGCCCTTTAGAGTCTCCCTTGCTGGGGACAGCTGGCTCAAAGCACTCCCTTGTAAAATGATTGGAGCATAAATGGGAGAAAGGCCTGGCCATCCAGTTCCTCCTGTTTTTCTGGACCTGCTTTTCCCAAGCATGGAACACATGTGGATCATTGGGAAATCTGAACATTGAGACATTTGGCCCACTGAACTTCCCACAACCATAGGCAACACAACGGCTTGGCATTTGCACTTTTCTTCAACTATCTCTTTGGTTCTATCAAACAGCTGGATCCAGAATTCTTATAGCACAACCTTCTTTAATCTGTCGGTGCGAATCCAGAAACAAAACCAAGAAGGATAACAGAGATAGAAAATTAAAACATTTAAAACAAAATTGTAAACATAATCACGTGTACAGCAGCACTGCTACACGCGTGTGTGTGTTATGGCTCACTGGATGTCGAGAGGAGCACGTGTCGCCACCATCCGGACTGGAGTGACGATTGTCTCTCCAAAATTAGTTTTTAAACCCCTCGTTAAACTTAAAAATGTTTAATTGTTTGTTATACACTACTAATGGTTTATAATTTAATGTGACACCAAGCAAGACACTGTAATTATGTCATTTTGTATTATATTTAGTCATGTTTTTTCCACGTGGTCGCATGGAGGTTCCATGGTGTAATGGTTAGCACTCTGGACTCTGAATCCAGCGATCCGAGTTCAAATCTCGGTGGAACCTGAATTTTTCTTTTCATCAGAGATGGAGAATGTTTGGTCATTCTTTATTTGTCCTCTATAAAATGCATATTTGTTCATAAAGATGCTTTAAGTAAATTTTGCTTTACTGGCACACACAAACCAAACAATTCTGTTTGCATTAACTTTGTATTATTTTTCACATATATATATTAACATTAAAAAATTAAACATGAATCAAAAAGATTTTAATTTTTAATATTTATAATAATACAAAATAAACGCCATTCAATTAAAGTTAAGTCCGTTATAAACAAAAAATAAATGTTAAAAAGTCAAAGGAGTTATCTTGCGTACATTTATTTGTTTAGCATATTATACAATGTATTTTATTTTCAAAATGTATATCCTCTCCACACACACAGAAATGAGATCCCTCCAATATGTTTATTATATTTATATTTATACAGCTCTAATTTTATTCAAAGCATATCGTACAAAAGGTAACATAAGTCTATATTATAGTTAAAATCTATAGGTTCATAAGTCTGTTAGAATTAAAATCCCCACTTCATATTGTTAATTGTTAACATTAGTACAAACTTTTTTTTTAATTCACAACATAATATCATTTTGAATCAGAACCAAGCTTTATGGCCAAGTATGCTTAAGGGATTTATTTTAGTGACAGTAGCTTTCACTACACACAGAATACGTGAAAAATAAAAAATAATAAGAAGAATAAAAACTGATTTAAAATATGTAAATTGTATATACTGTTGTTGTGCTATAGATGAAAGAATAGAATATAAGGAAATGCAGGGGGTTGAGGTGGTAACAAATATACACTGTGTGCACAATTATTAGACAAGTTGTTTTTTTAAGGATTAATTTTTTTATAGTACAAATACAGTGCTCTTGGTCAATAAAAATATTAACAAGCCCTCAAATTTCAACATTTAAGAGAATATCTACATGTACACCTTTATTATCAATTATTTGTGTGCAAATTGTTGTACAACTAAATGAAAACAAAGATTTTCCCAATTCACTTCTTTTTTTTCACCTGTTCTAGTGAGAATAAAAAATAAACTCATCATTTACAATAAAAAGATAGCCGCACTTCTATTCGATTACAGTCATCAGCCTTTCATTCACAGAGTAAGTCAATGTCTTGATCTGTTCAGAACCAACTTTTCGTCTAGCCACAACCACAGCCTCCAAGACACTGTTCAGAGATTTGTACTGTTTACCTTCACTGTGAATGTCCTGCTTAAGAAGGGCCCAAACATTCTCAATAATGATAAAGTCAGATGAAGAAGGCAGCCATTTCATTAGTTAATCATCTTCAGGCCTTCACTGGCCAGCCATGCAGTGGAGTAATTTGATGCATGTGATAGTGGGTTGTCTTACATAAAAATGAAAGTCTTCTTAAGAGAATCAGACTTTTTCCTGTATAACTGCTTGAAGAAATTGTCTTTTTCAAATTGGCAGGAGGTTCGAGAATAGTCTATTTTCAACCCAAAAAGGTCCAACAAGCTTATCTTTAATAAAACCTGCATATACCAGAAAGCCACCTGCACCTTGCTGGCGTCTCCAAGTGGAGCTCTGTGTGCATAACTGATACAACCACAGGCCCTTCCATCGGGTCCATCAAGAGTCACTCTCATCTCACCATTCCAAAAACCTTTGAAAAATCTGTCTTCAACTATTTCTTGGACTATTCTTTATGTTTTAACTCATGGGTCTTGTTCTAAGGTTGTCTGGTTTCAGCCTTTCCTATTTGGCCATTTCTCTGAGAACGAAACAGCTCATACTTCTTGACAGTCCAGGGATGTTGCAGATGTGGAATATGGCAGCACTGGAAGATAATGGGCTCCTGGTAGTTTCATGCTTAATTCTTTTCAAATCTTTGGATTTTGCGACTTTTCTTCTCGGCATGTTTCTTGCGAGACTATTTGCATGAAAAAGTTTGATAGTTCTGAGATCATGTCCCAATGTCTTAGATACTTCAAGAGTGCTACATTCCTGTGAATGACTTTTAACTATTTTTGACTTTTCAGTTAAAAAAAATCAGTTCAATCTCTTTCTGGCCCATTTTTCCCTAGAAGATGACTAATAATCATGCACACCTTGATGATGAAAATAAATGCATAATCAATAGCACACATATCAACATTTTGTGATGCAAATCACCATGTTAGGTCTTTCTTTAAGTTTTTAAAGCAATAATTTTATTTTTAGTGCATGGTTTTTCATAGTATATTAAGGGCTACTTTCAGGATTGTAACATTCAAAGCTCCTGTTCTATGAATTTCTAACCCTTGTCCATTTTTTGGGTATTATTGATTCTGGTTTTAATTTGTATAAACCTATAAATGAAAACCTTTGCATAGATGGATAATTTTCTACTGTTTAAACACTATAAATTAGTTTTTTGTACAATATAATTTATATATTGGTTCAGCTTACTGGTAAAAATTATATTCAATGTTTTTTTATGTTAAGTCCATCGTGCAAAATGTCATGTCCATAAACCAGGAATTACCCGTCCAAAAGATGGGGGGATTTTACCAGAATATTTAACAAGAAAGTCCAGTTCATGGCCAGTCTCCACAATACAAATACTTTCAGTGCAACAAATAGTTTGTCAACAGTCATTATTTTGACTTGACTAAAAATGAGATCTAGTGGTTATAGTTACTCCAATAAATTGTTTAACTGAATAAATGCGTAAGTGAAACATTTGAATTTGACTTGAAATTGACAAATTAAATGAGTTCGCAGAAATCGTTTTTAAATCCATCGAAATTTGAATTATATCAATCCACTGTTTGCATTTAAGTATAGGATATTTGAGAGAATGGGTCCGATTTTTCCTGTTTTCCTTTTGACTTTTTTGTTTTTATCCATCAGCAACAATATATAAAACAGAAATGCTGCTGCAAGACTAAAGCAGAAAGATTGAGATCTCCTATTTTCTTCCATAGCTGTATTATATCAAACTAAATCTCCCATAAGAGGTGTTATAAGAAACTGTTATTTAATGCTCTGGAATAACATAATCAAATTGGTCTGATTCTTGATTCTGATTTCATATCAAAGACTAAGTGTCCATTAGTTATACCCTTGAAAATCCCTCATTCCAAATGGCCCTTCGGTGAAGAAGGACCCCTTCAAAATGGCTGTGATGCTTTTATATACCAAAGTGTCCTCATACCAATACCATAAAGAACATTACCATACCATGACTATGAAAATGAACTTCTAGATAAAACTTATTTTTATAAAAATCAATATCAAACTTTCTCTTTAGTAGAAACTTTTAAAAAAAATCATATTTCTCAATGATAAGATTTGTAAAAATGATTTTAAATCAGACTTTATATTTCACATTGTTTTATTTTATGGCTGGAACCTCAACACACCTAAAAAATCCTCAAAATTTCGTGAAAACCATAAAAAGATATGTTTGAATGGGATTGAAATAAATTGCATTTCACTGCACTTCATAGGTCAAAAAATAACAAAATTCTGTATGAACACAACAATATTAAGCTCAGCCTGTATGCTAGTGATGGGTGAAAGTTATTATTTAGAATCTGTTTTATGATTTCGTGCATGTTGACAATCGATTATATCAGCACCTTATTCCAACAATTACACCTTGATTGTCCTGAAATAAAAAAAAAAATGGTCAGTAATGCTAGTGAAAACCCTACAAAGGATTCCTACAAAGGATATTTTTCCAGAAGCATGTGCTCTTTTGGGATCTCATGCAGACATGAGAAAATGAATTAAACTGAATTAAACTGCAGCATTCTGTGTGATGGAGATACAAAGTTGGTCAGACATAAACTGAACAGTTTTAATATTTATAATAATAAATTTGGTTTTATAAAATGTAATGTTATGTTGGCCCGATAATATCTGAACAATTGTAAGACACATCTTCTTATTTATCTGGTATTAGTTAAAATCGTTTGTTAACTACCCGCAAACCCTAGCAAACAATAGGATCCTGAGTGAGTACACCGTCCCTGGCTTTCCGTTATCCTCGCTTATTTTAAAATATTCAATTACAGTCGGCCTAATGAAGATCCCACTTTAAGACATGCCGTGGTCTTGGTGTTAATCCTGTAATGTCTGGCAACTCTCTGTAAACCAACAAAATTTTCACAACCCCGAGTGAATACACCACGTTGGCTCTGTGTGATTAAGCCATTTGGAAATATTCTGATCAGAAGTACTCCTCAATGCTTAAAGAAACAAGACTTCATGCGATTCACAATGTCTGCATTAATATAGTATACTATAGCCAATAAAAGTGATGATGTCATTTTAGCATTAACATAAAGAGCTTTTTATAACAGACATACCCATGAACTCCACGTAGGCCCCAAAAATTAAAAAGTTGCTGCACCCAAAGTCGATAAGTGTGACCCATGGGGTGTCTGTTTAATGAGGAAAATTAAATTTTCCCGCTTTATATCCTGTAAGAAAACTCCCCGTTTGCAGCGCATTCAGGCAGCCTTGATAGCCTGGTACATGATTGTTTTTGATGTCTTCCCTTCAACAGATCATTGCAGGGAGAAAAGGTCTCTAGAACCATGACATAATAGTTTGCATGATACTGCCAGTCAAGAAGGATCATGCAAGGAGGATGCCTGGAACATCTTTTCCCTCAATGGATAACATGAGAAGAGTAATTTCGTCCACATTAAATATTTAGAAGCTAGAAATATTTAATGCCAAATATTTGAACAATATTTGTTCTGATCTTGTTGAAATCAAGTGTGTTGTGTTATTATTGCATTCTAGATGAAACCCTCCGTCCTCTTTTTGTCAAGTTCCTTCAGCCAGACTGCCGTACGTGTGTTGGATTTTAGATTGTCAGGCTGATAACGCTCTGAGCATAGGTTCTTGCAATTCAGGTCTATTTTACATGTAATTATTTTAATAATTTAATGTATTAAAGACTAGAGCCCCAGATACAGTTCCCCTGTAAAGACCTTGACTCGGAAGACCATAGGGATAAGCCCACAGGAAACAGATGATTCTTTTCCACTCTGGAATTGAACTGCTAGTTTCGTCTAGTCAGAGGAGAACTGCTTCCCTAACTGAGCCTGTTTTCTCCCAAGCCACCAGATCCTAGCTATATCCAGATCAGAGGGAAATTGCAGTCACCTGTATCCAATACATATCCAGTTAAGATGGACGATCATGAACTAGAAAAGACCTCTACAGCCCTGAAAGAAAGCAGACACCAGGACAACTAAAGCCCCGGATACGGTTCCCCTGTAAAGACCTTGCCTCAGACGACCATTGGGATAAGACCAAAGGAAACAGATGATTCTTTTCCACTCTGGAATTCAACTGGTAGTTTCGTCTGTTCAGAGGAGAACTGGTTCCCCAATTGAGCCTGTTTACTCCCAAGCTGCCAGATCCAGGCTATATCCAAATCAGAGTGACATTGCAGCCACCAGGATCCAGTACGTATGCAGTTTAGATGTGGATCAGGAACTAGAAAAGCCCACTACAGCCCTGAAAGAAAGCAGAGACCACAACAACTACAGTCCAGGATACAGATCCCCTGCAAAGACCTTACCTCAGACGACCATTGGGATAAGACCACAGGATACAGATAATTATTTTCCACTCGGTCGTCTGTCATCTGGTCAGAGGAGAACTGGTTCCCCAACTGAGCCTGGTTTCTCCCAAGCCGCCAGATCCAGGCCATATCCAGATCATAGGGACATTGCAGTCAACTGGATCCAGTACGTATCCAGTTTAGATGGTGGATCAGGAACTAGAAAAGCCCAATACAGCCCTGAAAGAAAGCAGAGACCAGAACAACTACTGCCCAGGATACAGATCCCCTGCAAAGATCTTACTTAAGACGACCATTGGGTTAAGACCACAGGATACAGATAATTCTTTTCCACTCTGTTATCTGTCATCTGGTCAGATGAGAACTGGTTCCCCAACTGAGCCTGGTTTCTCCCAAGCCGCCAGATCCAGGCCATATCCAGATCAGAGGGACATTGCAGTCAACCGGATCCAGTACATATCCAGTTTAGATGTTGGATCAGGAACAAGAAAAGCCCACTACAGCCCTGAAAGAAAGCAGAGACCAGAACAACTACTGCCCAGGATACAGATCCCCTGCAAAGACCTTATCTCAGACAACCAATGGGATACGACCACAGGATACAGATGATTCTTTTCCACTCTCTTGTCTGTCTTCTGGTCAGAGGAGAACTGGTTCCCCAACTGAGCCTGGTTTCTCCCAAGCCGCCAGATCCAGGCTATATCCAGATCAGAGGGAAGTTGCAGTCAACCGTATCCAGTTTAGATGGTGGACCAGGAACTAGAAAAGACCTCTACAGCCTTGAAAGAAAGCACAGACCAGAATAACTACAGCCCAGGATACAGATCCCCTGCAAAGACCTTGCGTAAGACAACCTTTGGGATAAGACCGCAATATACAAATGATTCTTCTTGACTTTGCTGGAATTGAACTGCTAGTTCGTCTGGTCAGAGGAGAACCGGCCCCCCATCTGAGCTTGGTTTCTCCCAAGGTTCGTTCTCCATTCTGTCACCGATGGAGTCTTGCTTCCTTGCCCTGTCGCCCCTGGCTTGCATAGTTGGGGTCACTTCATTCCCAGCGATATGGTTGACTTGATTGAAAACGAATGCACTGACGCTACTAAAACAGATCAGAGATGCCATCGCCAAACTCAACGAAGAACCCGCTTTAACTATCATCAAGCAGCAACGTCGTTCATCCGTTTGATGCGATGTATTTCGTTTAAAGCCCTATAAAAACAAAGGCGACTCTTAAAACTATCGGTAATAGTACTATCGTTACTACTTCCTGGTTGCTGTGTTTAATAATCAAGGGAAACAAAACCAACAGGAACCCTTAACTAAAACATAAGTAAACTAAATATATTATAGAGCATGTTTGGAAGTGTTTTGTTTCTACATCCAACAACAGAGACATCCATGAACAACAGAATTCTTCACCGAAGAGTTTGGAATGAAAGAAAAGAATGAGTGGGGCATCTAACCTAAGCGAGAGAGCAAGCAATGATTAGAACAAGACGATCGGTGAACTATGGGATGGCATCAGAGGAATTCCTCTCGAGCTGCTGCGAGTCGCGTTCTGCCCCCTCCTCCTCCTCCGCTCACACAATTGTATAAAGAACAAAAATCGGGCTGGGAGGGGGTTCGATACGCCGGAGCTGAAATCGAGAGGCGAACCCAGGAAAGAGGAGGATTTTGAACACGGGACTTTCCCCCCCTTCGTCCCTAAAAAGGAGGGGGAAAAGTCATATTTTTAAAAGCGTTATTTTAAAAGCCGACGACTGCGAGTGGGCTCGAGCGCCTACCTCCGGGGACACACATCGAAGTTCGTTACAAAATATGGCCGAGAACGTTCTGGACTCTGGCCCGCCGTCAGCCAAGAGGCCTAAACTGTCCTCCCCGGCGCTCTCCGCCTCAGCCAGCGACGGAAACGGTAAATATGACACATTTTGTCGTTTTTTTTCGCGTTTCTCTACGGGTTTCACGTATGCGCGTGCACGCTCGAGGTTTGTTTCCGTTAATGCTAGTCCGGGAAGCTAACGACGTCGATGGCTAGCATTAGCTTGTCATTCCGGCTCAAGCTAACGGCTAACAGCGTTAGCATCCGTTCGGATGGGATTCACGACACGCTGTTCCGGCCGACGGTGGTTCTGCTCGGTGTCGTCTGGTTGTTTTGTGATAACACGACACATCCGAGAATCTATTCGATCATATTTGTCAATAAACGCGAAGATGAAACGTACTTGTTTCGGTTTGCTTGTAAACACTTGGATGAGGTCTTTAGATCAACTGAAAGTGATTTCCAGACGGATGTAAACGCGGTTTAGCTGACAAACACACAATAATAAGAATAAAATTAATGTTATTATTATGATTTTTTCAATGTTTAACATTAATAAACAAGTGATACTGAAACTTTGTGATTGTACTTCAATGCGGTTGTAATAACAAACAAGTCAAGTTGTGCAAAAACATACATCACCCCTTTTATAATTAAGCACTCAGTGTTTTTGTTCATTATTAATAAATGTGATTTATTGTGGTTAGCTGCTCAGCTAATAACAGACTGATGCTGAAGGCCCACACAAGTCTGCCATTGTTAGCCAGATGCGTATCAACCCATTCTCCATGATTATAAAGTTCTGGGCTTTATTTCAAGGTTATGCATTAGCTCATCGAAACACATCTTTATAGCTTAAATATAGAATACACAATGAAGAATACAATAGACGTGAAGAGAAGTGCTTGAGTTAGCTTGTGGGCTCGAGGAACGTTAGCCCTACGTGCGTCGGTCATTTTTCCCCTCGGATCTTGATTTCCATTGTTCAGACAAACACATCTGATCAATCTGGCTCGTGAGGACGAATGCAAAATGGCCCAGTGATGCTGAGCTGGGATCACACACATGTTTTGTTATTGTTAGGCATAGGCTGCTTGTTAAGGGGTCGTGTTAAACTGGAGACTAATGGGGTCTTCAAAGGCGAAGTATGGTCCTTTGTTGATGTATCTTGTGTGTTTGGACCTTTTGTTCTGACATGTAGATTTAATCCCTATAAACTCTGTATTTTGTGCCAAACAAATGCATGCATTGCATAGGATAGCACATTACATACAGGTTGGCGTAGAACACACTGTGCATCCATCCACATTCTGTATAATAAATGCATGTGGGGTGCCCATCATATCTGCTGCATTTTATTTCAAGGTTTCTTGATTTTATTAACTATTTTAACAGCATACCGTGCATGGACATTAATAGAATATATATTTATTTGGATGTTATATTATGCTTTCTGGTTGGTTATTTTGCTTAACTTTCTGTTGTGTGTTATAATGGAATAATGGCTTTTTGTGCCATCTAAGGTCAGTTCACTTGCATTTTAGTAGTGGCTATAGCATTAATATATTAAGATAGTATAATGAACTGTCTGTTTTCTTGAAATTAGTTTAGTTTACTTTCCATGGATTAACAGCTTAGAATATGGGATGAAAGTATGTACGCATTGCATTTTACGGTGCTGCATCCCAGTTTTAGGATCATCTCTATGTTAACCGGTTTTCCCTAAACTCCGTTTAACTCCTCATATCCAAAACTGCTCTTAAATCTGTAGATCGTAAAATAGTACCCACATTCTCTCTTTTTGTGCTTATTATTTACTCAACTGTAATCTTTCATTCCCTTGTTTCTGTAGACTTCGGCTCACTTTTTGACCTGGAGCACGACCTCCCGGATGAACTTATTAGTACATCAGAGTTGAATTTGGCCAATGGAGGGGACCTCAGTCAACTGCACACCAGTTTGGGTGGTGGAGGCGGGGCCGTCGGAGGGCTCATGTCCGGTGGCCAGGATGCAGCGACTAAGCACAAGCAGCTCTCAGAACTGCTCCGACACGTATCCACACCCGGAGCGCAGCAGCAGGGATCGATGGGCAGCCCGCCGGGGGCCTCATTGGGTCTTTTTGGGACCATGAAGGCTTCTCCAGGTCCCCAGGGCATGGGCACACAAGGCCAGCAACATCTTTCCCCTCAACAGGCAACACTTTTGCAGCAGCAGCAGATGGCAGGGATGGTGGGCAACATGAACAGAAATATGCTTGGACCTCAGAAAGGCAATGGACAGCCCCAGGCAGGAGGACCTTCTCCCCAGCAGCAAAACATGATGGGGGGGCAGATGATGAATGGTTCGCCCAGAATGGGGCATCATAATCCGGGCATGGCCAGCAACAGTAACTTGTTAGCGGAGGCTCTTCAGCAACAGCAGACCACTGCTGGTCAGGGTGGATTGAGGGCTCAGCAGCCTGGAGCAATGAACAAGGTACATTTGTAGAGAATCGTGCAGAAATGTGTTTTATGTTGGTTGTCTGAAAAGCATTCTTTTTACATCTCTGTGTTGGTTACAGATGGGGATGAATACAGGTTCAGGCCCCTATGGAGGCCCATATGGTCAGCCTGTCAATCAGGGTCTTGGTGTTGCAGGGCTGGCCCCTCAGCTCCAGAACAAACCAGGTCTCCCCAACAGTCCGGCCCAGTTTAACCTTGATAAGAAACTTCAGCCTATGCAAGGCATACCTGGCATGGTATGTAATGAATGTCATTATTTTTATAAATTTTTTTATATCTTACCAGTTGTCAGTGCGCCACTGTATGTAGGTGTGTGACTCTAACTCCATCTCTATGATCATGTGTACCACAGGCATCCCAGCCTTCCCCTGCAGGCGCTACCGGGATAGCAGGCGCATCCGGCATGCTGCTCAATGCCCAAGGAACCGTTTCGGCGGTGGCTTCGGGTGCAGTCGGTGGTGTGCCTCCAGCGGCAGACCCAGAAAAGCGCAAGCTCATACAGCAGCAGCTGGTGCTTCTGCTACATGCCCATAAGTGCCAGCGGCGGGAGCAAGCCAACGGGGAGGTTCGGCAGTGCAACCTGCCCCACTGTCGTACCATGAAGAACGTCCTCAACCACATGACGCACTGCCAGGCTGGCAAGTCTTGCCAGGGTAAGTGAATGAGCAGGTGTTGTTCTGCCAATTGATACATAATACTATCCCCTATTGCTAATATAGGTTATTTTCCTTTGTATTTTAGTGGCGCACTGTGCCTCATCCAGACAGATAATATCTCACTGGAAGAACTGCACGCGGCATGACTGCCCTGTATGTCTGCCTTTGAAGAACGCAGGAGACAAGAGGAATCAGCAGAGTGAGTTTGTGTATTCCTGTCAAAGATAGTCAAAGGAAGTTTCATATATATCACTCACTTTAACATTAAGCATGCTTATGTCACTCCAACTTCATTTCTGTGGGACATGAAATATAATATTTAGATGAATATCTGCATGGTTATTGTGACCATACAATGAAAGTCAATGGTGAGTCAGTAGGAAATAATCACTGAAGATATTTTGAGGAAGGTTGGCACCCATTCGCTTGAATTGGTTTTGTGTCCATACAAAAGAAATGAAGGGTGCCACTGAGCTTTGATTACCAACTAGTTTCAAAATATCTTCTGTGTTGTTGTAGAAACTCATACAAGTCTGAGTAAATGATGACAATTTTGTTTTGGCTAAACTATTACTTGAAACCTGTTATATCTATTATCAATGTAACCTTATTTACTATATATCTACATGTATATCAAATTGTATGACTATTTTCATCTAGCATTTGTATTGAATCATATTTATTTTCCTCTACTTCTGCTTTATTGTTTATTTTCTCAGCTCTCTTAAGCACTGCAGCTGTGGGATTAGGTAATGCTTTGGGTAACGTGCCCGGCGGCCCACCGAGTGCCCCCAATCTCAACACCGCTGGGCAGATTGATCCCAGTTCAATTGAGAGAGCTTATGCAGCCTTGGGCCTCACATACCAGGGAAACCAGGCAACCGCCCAGCCTGCTCAGCAAGCATCACGGAGTATGAACACCATGGGTAATTACCACTGGATGTTACAATTATGTTAAGAATTTGTTAATGCTGTGCAATATTAAGTTTGACTCTTTATTATCCTTCTTGTTTTAGGATTGAGTCCCATTGGAGTGAATGGGGCAGTGGGCGGTCAGTCTCAGAATCAGCAATCAAACCTCCTGCAGGACACAATGCTTCATCTTAACACCCAGAGGTAAGCAGGCTCTTTACTGCGCTCTTCTAGCGCTAATTTTCTGCATCCAGCTCAGTTTCAGAAAGTTCATGCGCAAATGAACAAAGGTTCTAACTTGTCTCACCATTCTTTCTTCTCCAGTTTGATGAATGACACTGCTTTGGGGTCAATGCCTGTGGCCAACCCAGCTGCCAGTGGTGGAATGAGGAAGAGCTGGCACGAGGACATCACCCAGGATCTACGCAACCACCTGGTTCACAAACTGTAAGTAAAACATACCTGAAAAGTAAAATTAACCCAATAAGTCACAGTTATTCATAATTTTCTTTTAACTTGCTCATTTTACTTTCAGAGTACAGGCCATCTTCCCCACTCCAGACCCAGCTGCACTAAAAGACAGACGCATGGAAAATCTAGTGGCTTATGCACGTAAAGTCGAGGGTGATATGTATGAGTCTGCTAACAGCAGGGTAAGGATACTGTCTTGTTTAATTTAGACGCATTTCATTTATTTATTGTCGCAGGTTTATATAACGCTATTTAAACATCATGCATTTTAGGCGGAGTATTACCACCTGCTTGCTGAGAAGATCTACAAAATCCAAAAGGAACTTGAAGAGAAACGAAGGACACGGTTACAGAAGCAGGGAATGGGGCCCTCGCAGCCTGGAATGCCTTCCACCGGCCTGCAGCAAGGGGCTGCTGGGATAGGTCAGCCAGGGACGCCTACTGGACTTCCAACTAGTAAGTGATAATGAAATATTGGCATCACCTGAAGATGATTTTTAAAAGGGGCTTTTGGAGACCTTTCTTTTTTATTCTCTTTGTTTCTTTTTTAATTTAGATGGTCCCCTTTCAGATTCTTCTATGATGAGGCCTACAGGACCAAACCAGATGATGAACAGGATGCAGAATTCTGCTGGTTTGTGTTATATTTTTATATTTTAAGATCTTGTGCCAGTCAAACACTATAAATAGATTATTTGGTTGTAGGAATGAATCCATTCAACACATTAGGGATGCAAACCATGAGCCAGAGATCCACACCTCCTCTCCCACTCAGCACACCTCTTAACCAGGTCAGTGTTGTGTTTGGAACTGATACTTTTTTGTTCTGTTTGCAACTCATGCCGTGACTAAAATCATGTTTCTGAATGTTTTAACTGTTTTAGTTGAACATGGGTGCTGGAAGGATGCCACAGCCGAATGTTGCACAGATGCAGAATCAGTACATGCCTACTGGACAGTTTCCAGGTTCCAGTCCTATTCAAGGTCCTGGATCTGTTGACATGGCACACCAGGGAAATGAGAGTGGCATTTCTCAAGTAAGCTATATCAATCGCATATGATGCATGCTATGATGTTAATCATTAAGTCTTTCATTTTTGAGTCCATGTTTGTTTCTTATTTCTCCCTATCAGCAGGGGCAAATGTCTACCATGTCATCTCTATCAGTCGGCAGTCCCTTAGCACAGCCTGGGTCTGCTGGTTCGGTGGGCTCTCTGGGTCCCAACAACATCAGTGGGGTCCATGCTCCATCCACACCATCGCAGTCTATAAGCCTTGCGCACTGCACACCCGTCCGACAGAATTCTCCTTCCCCGGCACGGAGCCGCACACCCACACCACACCTCACACCACCTTCTGGCCTTCCAGGCTCCCAGACTCCACAGCCCCACACCCCTGGCCTCCCTCAGTTATCCACATCCGGCAGTCAGACGCCGCTGCATCCGTCCACCAGTTCTGACAATGCTGTGCAGTATCAGCAGACGTTAGGAGGAACTCCAACCACTGTGTCTCAGTGTGGTCGCTCAACGCCAAATGCTGGCCAGCATCCGCGTACTCCAGTGAGCATTACTACCAGGGTCTTTGGGTCCTTAAACAGTTTTAAATATACTAATAATTTAAATTGTCTTAAACATTTTACTCACGTTAAGGCAAAATTAAAATGCACCAAATGATTCGTAATCAAACTGTTTTTTGCCTGTGCATTCAACCAGTTTACCTCATCTAAAAAGAAATCTTGCTTTGGTTCAAACAAATATTGCATTTTTTAATATAATGAAAATATTTAATGTGTTTCTAGCAACAACATTTTTTATTAATGTCCCTATGGGCGTTGATCTTTTTTTGACCAGTTTTAAATAGTGTGAGAATTACTATAAAAATCATGTTTGAATTTTGGAGATATGTTGCCAGTACAAAATGTATCATTTCACTTGGTGGTAAATGCAGAAAAATTGAAAATTGTGTTTTTTGGGACGCTAGTTTTGTATTAAATTCATAAATTGGCATTAAAATGGTCACAAAAGTCTTAAATTTAACTGGCTGATATCTGAAGATAGTCTTAAAATTAAAAAGTGCATTTGACTCAGCTTTACATCTTATTAGATTTTTGATCACGTGACACACTAAGACCAAAACCAATATTATAATAAGCAAATAAAAAACTTTGTTATGCTTCTCATATAAATGTTCTTTTATTTCAGTTGTCTCATAAGGGTTCTTCATCAGTCGATGGCAAGGCTGCGACCCCTGCTTCTGTCAGCAGTACAGAAGCTTCATTCCAGCCGGGTCCATCTGACACCACAGCCAGCCTGGAACCTAAACATAAAGAAGAAGAGGAGGATGATGATGAAGAAATGATGGGGGGGAAACCTATAAAGCAGGAAGACATTAAGACAGAGGAAAAGCCTGAGGTATTTTATAAACATAGCACATTAAGGTTGTAGTTTCCCAAAAATAAAATTTTTGTTGTCGTTTACTCACCCATTTGTCATTTCCTGTGTAACTGCAGAAGAAATTATTTTGAATAATGTTTGTAACCAAACAGCGACAGCACCAGCTGACTTGGTTTTATGAACAGGTCTAGATGTTAATTGGTTACAAACATTATTTAATTTTAATAACCAGCTAACATTTTAAAATGACTCTTTGAGCTGACTGTTTTCTCATTGGCCTTGTAGATAAAGAAAGAGGATACATCAGGTGATGTCTCTAAAAATGTGCCAATGGAAACAAAAAGGAGTGGAGAGGATAAAAAGCCGGAGGTTAAGATTGTGCCGAAAAAAGAGGAGGAGGGGTCAGCTGTTACCCCTGGTTCGGTGTCTGGAGTCAACAAAAAGAAAAGTATGATCAGACCTCTCAAGTTTGTTTTAACTGAACACCTAGTGCAGTATGATGAATCTCAGATGAATAGTTTACAGCAGTGCCCCCTTAAAGTTATATAGATAGACGAGCAAACAATCAAGTATATTTCATTGGTTGAAGACAAAAATGCTAAAATAGACAAAATGTGTTATTAGATGTCAAAATACATTAGCATTTAGAATCATTTGCCTTTATTTGAAAACTAGAAAACTCATTAGATATAAAACTGATTCAACTGCCAATTAAATTTAATTAAAGTGACTCTTTTTTTGGTGATGAATGGTATCTTTTGAGTCCTCAAAGAGTTAAAGAGTACCTTAGTAATAAACTGTTGATAATCTGGTAATCTTTTTTTATCAGTTTTTAAACCCGAGGAGCTGAGACAGGCCTTGATGCCCACACTGGAGTCTCTTTACCGCCAGGACCCTGAGTCTCTGCCCTTCCGCCAACCTGTTGATCCTTCGTTACTGGGAATTCCAGTATGTGTGCCATTTGTGGTTGAGCATGAATACCTTAAACACATACTGTATCCATACTTAATTTGTTGTAAATGTGATTTGACATTAATCCTTTCACTTATGGTGAATCGTAGGACTATTTTGACATAGTCAAGAATCCAATGGACTTGTCTACGATCAAACGGAAGCTTGATACAGGACAATATCAGGAGCCATGGCAGTATGTGGATGACATCTGGCTAATGTTTAACAATGCCTGGCTATACAACCGCAAGACATCTCGTGTCTACAAGTATTGCTCCAAGCTGGCGGAGGTTTTTGAGCTGGAGATTGATCCAGTCATGCAAAGCCTTGGCTACTGTTGTGGAAGAAAGGTAAGAAATGCAGACAAGTTTTAAGAAGTTTTTCTGTCTTGTAAGTCACTTCCCCCAGATCTTCGTGTTTGTTTTTAGATGGAATAATAAAATGGCTTGTGGCTAATGGTTTAATGATCTTTTAGCCTAGTCTATGATTTGCTTTAATTGCTGTGATTGCTTTGACAGGTTTGGTTGTGCAACCATTGTTGCTACAAAAAGAACATACTGAAGCATACTTTTGAAATCAGTAGCATAGTTTTAAACTTAAAGTAGTTTTCTTCTTTTGCTTTTCAAAAATGTTTTACCTCATAGTAATACTGTCTTAATTCTATTCTTGTTCTCTCACAGCTTGAGTTTTCTCCTCAAACTCTTTGCTGCTATGGGAAGCAGCTGTGCACTATACCACGAGATGCTGCTTACTTTAGTTATCAGAACAGGTAAGAAGATGAGACAAGTATTACCAAACTAAACTGCAAAAATTATCTTAAGAAACTTTTTTAATTAGCAAAATGACAGATTTTTTGATAAAGCATTAATAATGTTAATTTTCTTGTCTAAATAAAATATGGATATACAAGGTTTCTTCTCAACAGTGACAGCATGTGGATCTTACAGTTAGGTCAATAAGTATTTTATCACCCTGTGATTTTGCAAGTTCTCCTACTTGAAATAATGGAGGGGTCTAGAATTTCAGCAAAGGTGGAATTCCACTGTGAGAGACAGAATCTAAAAAGAAAAATGCGGAAATCATATTGTATGGTTTTTTAAACAATTTATTTGTGTCAAATAAGTATTTGATTACTTGAGTCAAGAAAATATTATATTTGGTATAGTACTTGAGACAAGAAAATATTATATTTGGTATAGAAGATTTTGTTATCAATAATAGAGGACCAACATTTCCTGTAGTTCTTCTCCAGGTTTTTGCGCTCACTGCAGGAGGGATTTTGGCCCACACCTCCATACAGATCTTTTCTTGATCAGTCAGGTTTCGGGGCTCTCGCTGAGCTACCAAAATTTTCAATTGGATATAGGTCTGGAGACTGGCTAGGCCACTCCACAACCTTGATATGAAACGAGGAGAGATCTTCTGTGTTGCCCCAGTCTGAGGGACATTGACAGTCCTCATAAGCCTTTTCCATTTTCTGACAATTGCTCCATCATAAGTTCTTTTTCACCAAGCTGCCTGGCTATTGCTCCGTCTCTTTCCACGTTTGTGAAGGTCTATAAATTAGATTTTTGTGACTTTTGACCGCTCTTTGGTTTTGCCCATGTTGCACCTAGACTTTTGACTGATTGAGAGGTGCACAGGTGGCTTTATGTCAGCTAATGACCTCAAACAAGCAGAATGTAGCTGGAATATTCAAAAGCATAATAAGAGGTATTTGAGGTTTCAGAAATCTGACTGATAAGTAAGTGATCGAATACTTATTTGATACCGTAATTTACAAAAATATTGTTAAAAATTAAACAATATGATTTCCACTGATGAAAATTGTAGACCCCTCCATGATTTCTTAGTAGGAGAATTTGCATAATCACTGGGTGATCAAATACTTTTTGACCTCATTGTAACATGTTTTTCAATGTATTTAGCTGCCCATAGTAAAATGACATTTTGCCCTGTGGTTTATAAGCTTGTTCTGTTATTTCACAATTTCCACCAATCAGTCCTAGCCATATCCTATATGTGAAAAGATCTGGCATTTTAAAGTGTTGCATTCTTTTGAGAGGTCCCATCATCATCCATTTCTTAGTCAACATTCCTTACACCTAACACAGGAGTAATTTTATTTAATGTGACAAATTTTGATTAAGATTAAGCAATATCTCAATCATTTTCATCAGAAAACGCTACTCCAATTTTTTCATGGCAGTCAATGAATTCTTAAGTTATCTGATCTAATCTAAAAATTAAATGAAAACTTAATGAAAAATTTTATAAGCATGGTCATTAGACATTTTTATTTATAACGACCCTCATAACATCTTTTGCCACAGATTCCTGTCATTTTAATTCAGCACTTTTAAAATGCCTTTTTCTGCTCAACACTGTGGCTGCAATCTTTTCCTCATGTTTAATGTTCTCATGTTACCATAAGTACCCACCCCCTTCCCCGCAATTGATTCTGCTCGTTTTGCTATAATGATTTTTTTCATTATACGTGTAAATGCTAATCTGTGCTTTGCTTTGGCTTTCTGCTTGTCTCTGTTCTGTTCTCCTTCATCATTCACCCCATTTCTGTCTCGTCTGAATGTTTTTCTTCATGTCAACTCTTTTCTTCTACTTTGGTGTTTGTTGTGTCTGCTGCTGCCTGCTTTCATCTGACCAATCATTTGCACCTAAACCCCTCCCTGCTCAAAATCCCTACTCAAAAATCCTGCATCATGATTGGCTCCTCTGGCGACGAACCTGTTCTGCGCTTCCCTTTTGGCCTGCCTGCTCTGTCCTGCACTGATTGGTGGCTACCTCCCCGTTGCCGTTCTGTGATTGGCTGTGGTGTTGCTGCATGGTGTAGTTCACCAAAATATGGGCTTCTTGCTGACAGGTACCACTTCTGCGAGAAGTGTTTCAATGAGATCCAGGGTGAGAGTGTGTCTTTGGGAGATGACCCATCTCAACCTCAGACGTAAGTGATTTCTTGTTCCGTTTTTTTAATACATTAATAAAAAAAATATGCAATATATACATTTTTTCCTCTCATATATTTCAAAGCTGTGTTTTTATTATACGTGTATAATATATAATGTATTATAAATCATTAGGCATATCATTAAAGATATAGTTTTACCAAAATGTTTAATCCTGTCATGAATTACTCATTTTGTTGATCAACCCCTGTATATTTCTTTGCATTGAACAAAGCTATATAGAGTAATGTGAGCAACTGGAATTTCTGGGACAGAATTGACTACCTTATTAGAAAGAATGCTGTATCCTTTTTTTCTGTTATACACAAACAGTTCCAAGTCACAATAGGATACCTTAGTAGTGAAATGGTAGTCAATGATATCCCAGAAATCTCTTTCTTCCATATATTGGTGATCAACAGAACAAATACATTTATTTGAAGTTCATGATAGAATCTTGTTTTGTTGTGGAAAGTATCCCATTAAGAATAGGCAAGTTCACTAACACTGAATCAACAGATTTTTTGTTAGTAGTTGCTTTAATATTTTTGATGTGCACACCCACTCCTAAATAACACTGGAGAATAATTGTTGCATAACAGATTTTGTTTTTTTATATGGCTAGTTCCATAAAGCAGGGGTTTACTGAGTCTTGCACAAGCCCAAACCTGAACCTCATTATATATATTTGGGAGGAGTTAAATGCTGGTTGTGAGCCAGACTCCATCACTCGGCATCAGTGCCCAACCTCAATGATGCCTGATGAGAGCAAATTCCTCCAGCTATTTTCCAACATCCAGAACAAAGTATTGCCAAAACTTCTGAAACTGTTTTAGGAGCAAAGGGAGCACTTGATCGCCAATAACTTTCATGGGCTATAAATTAAAAGCTTATCACACTGATGTAGTTGTGCAATAACAACTGTCCCTATGTACCCACTTATTACATTTATTAATGGTTTAATTTTCATACATCTAGGTCAATCAACAAGGATCAGTTTGAGAAGAAGAAAAATGACACACTTGATCCTGAACTGTAAGTAAATGTCATTTATATGTCATTAGTAAGCTGGTTTTGTCGTGGTTGAAACTGAAAGTATTTTTTTTTGTCTTCTGTAGATTTGTGGAATGTATGGATTGCAGTCGTAAGATGCATCAAATATGTGTTTTGCACCATGAAACTATCTGGCCATTAGGGTAAGGGAACTATCCAGGAGTTGACTGTAGATCACGTTATTATAGAAATCAACGTGCTGTCTTACCTTTTAAATTGTACCTTTCTAGATTTGTGTGCGATGGCTGTTTAAAGATGTCCAACAAAAACAGAAAAGAGAACAAATATGCTGCTAAAAGTATGTGGGGATGCATTTGATTTAAATAGAAAAGATATGAACAATACTTTTAAATGCACATTAGACCATTTGGAACACTACAGTAATGCTGTTATATCTATATTGTTTATTGTTAGTTAATGCATTAACTAATATTAGTAAACGTATAACTACATATTACCTATGTTTTTTTCCATCTGTAATATATTTAACTGTTCTTTTTCACTTTTAGGGCTTCCGCAGACCAAACTAGGCTACTACCTGGAAGGACGAGTTAATGATTTTCTTAAGAGACAGAATCACCCAGAGTCTGGTGAAGTCACTATTCGTGTTGTACATGTCTCAGACAAAGTAGTGGAAGTCAAACCAGGAATGAAGTCCAGGTGAGACATGATGCATTACAAATGATTCAGAGCAAAAGTCAAAACCGAGACAAAATTTGAATATGTTGTTCAAATGTTGTTATTGTGATTAGTTTCCATCAATATTGTAGTATATTTTATTATAACTTTTTATTGAAAAGTCTGTAAGAAAAGATAAGGTTGATTTCTTTCGTGCTTCATTGCTTTTTGTCTGCTGGGACTTTAATGCATTTCTTTTCCTTTCCCCAGATTTGTGGACAGTGGAGAGATGTCCGAATCATTTCCATATAGGTCTAAAGCTTTATTTGCTTTTGAGGATATTGGTGGTGTTGATGTCTGTTTCTTTGGGATGCATGTGCAGGAGTATGGGTCAGACTGTCCTCCCCCTAATCAAAGGTTAGAAAAACTTCCGATTCTTGATTTGTTAAGTGTACATTTAAGAACAATTTCTTATGTTTAGCGATCATGACACGGGTTCTCTTGTTTCTATAGACGGGTTTACATATCTTACCTGGACAGTGTGCACTTCTTTCAGCCACGCTCTCTGAGAACAGGAGTGTACCATGAGATTCTTATAGGGTACATGGAGTATGCCAAGAGACTAGGGTAAGATGATATACACTCCCCTTTGTTCCTGTTTAATCCTATAGGTACAAAGTTGGTCAGTCAATAAGAATTATTGCTTTGTTTTCTATTCATTCCTCCTCAACGGTTGTGGATGTTCTTAGGTTTACCACAGGGCATATCTGGGCCTGTCCTCCTAGTGAAGGAGATGACTACATCTTCCATTGTCACCCTGCGGACCAGAAGATACCCAAGCCCAAACGTCTTCAGGAGTGGTACAAGAAGATGCTGGATAAAGCTGTCGCCGATAGAGTTGTGCACGACTACAAAGTAAAACTTTGAATTTATAGTTTATTAAATACAGTAAAAGAATTTTGAAATGTTGAAGAATATTACAGAGACATTGGGAAAGGGATTTAAAATCCATGAATTGATTTTATTCTGTTCACAGGACATATTTAAACAAGCAACAGAGGATCGTCTCACCAGCGCCAAAGAACTGCCCTATTTTGAGGGTGATTTCTGGCCAAACGTTCTTGAGGAGAGTATCAAAGAACTTGAGCAAGAGGAGGAAGAGAGGAAGAGAGAGGAGAACAGCACGTCCAACGAGAGTGTTGAAGTTAGTTTTTAGGATCTCCGTACTTATTTTGTTTCCTTGTAAATATGAACTTTTACATTCCTAAAATTCTTTCTCTGTTTACTTAGATGACAAAAGGTGATAGCAAAAACGCCAAGAAAAAGAACAACAAAAAGACGAGCAAGAACAAGAGCAATTTAAGTCGAGCCAACAAAAAGAAGCCGGGCATGCCAAATGTCTCCAATGACCTTTCGCAGAAACTTTATGCCACTATGGAAAAGCACAAAGAGGTACAGTGACAAACATGACTTTTAAAAGTTTGCAAACAGGTTGTTAGTGTTGTTTTAAATGTGTGTACATTATATACATAATGTTTTATGTATGAGTGATGTTCAACATTAACTTACAGAAGTTTTTTTTAATTCATTAATTGGTTTCATAATTTGACATAATTCGTAGGTGTTTTTTGTTATCCGGCTGAGCGCTGGGCCCAATTCAAATGCTCTCCCACCTATTGTTGATCCGGATCCTTTGATGGCTTGTGATCTGATGGATGGTCGCGATGCCTTCTTAACAATTGCACGGGACAAACACTTGGAGTTTTCTTCAATGCGGCGCTCCAAATGGAGCACCATGTGCATGCTGGTGGAACTGCACAACCAAAGTCAGGATCGCTTTGTCTATACCTGCAATGAATGCAAACACCATGTTGAGACTCGCTTTCATTGCACCGTGTGTGAGGTGAGGTCAACAGGATGGGAGGAATTTATCCTCTTTTTTTTGTTTTCAAGATGACAGAAATGTAACGCTGAGAACTGTTGGTAAAATTATATAAAATATCACTGTGTAATATACTATAAATATTTATGTTTAGAGAATAATAGGTATTTTTTGTGTCTTTTTAAACAGCCCATGACAACAACTTATTTTATATTTTTCCTCCCCAGGACTATGATCTTTGCATCACTTGTTACAATATTAAAGGTCATGAGCACAAGATGGAGAAACTGGGTCTGGGCTTGGACGATGAAAGCAACAGCCAGGCCGCTTCCTCCACACAAAATCCTGGAGACTCACGTCGTCTCAGCATTCAGAGGTGCATCCAATCTCTGGTACACGCTTGCCAGTGTCGCAATGCAAACTGTTCGCTTCCATCTTGCCAGAAAATGAAACGTGTTGTCCAGCATACCAAGGGCTGCAAGCGCAAGACCAATGGTGGTTGTCCTATCTGCAAGCAGCTAATTGCACTCTGTTGTTATCATGCAAAACACTGCCAAGAGAACAAGTGCCCTGTGCCGTTCTGTCTCAACATCAAGCAAAAACTTCGGCAACAACAGCTTCAACACAGACTACAGCAGGCCCAGATGGTGCGCAGAAGAATGGCCAGTATGCAGAGGACAGGCCAGCAGCTTCCAGGAGGCAATGGTGGGATGCCATCTCCCGGGAACAATAGTAATACTGGTCCTAGCACTCCAACACCGAGCACTCAGCCACCTACCCCACAGACACCCACTCAGCAATGTCAGCCTCCTGTGCCCCAGCCTGGGGTTGGCGGTGTCCCAGTGCAACAACCACAACAACAACAACAACAACAACAACAACAATTGGCAGGAATGGCTCATCAGTTCCAGCAAATGTCTGGAGGTGGTGGGATGATGAACTCCCCTCAGCCAACATTGATAGCACAGCAGCCACAGCCACCATCAGTTCAGCAGCTTCAGCATGGCAACAATCTTCCTCCATATGTGCAGAGACCACCAGGCTCCTCTCAACTGTCTCAATCAATTGGAAAGCCAGGTATGGGACCAAGTGGCTTCACTCAACAGCAACAGGCCAACTTAGGACAACCTGTGATGTCACAACAAACTGGTCCCCCACCAGCTGCTGTTGAGATAGCCATGAAAATTCAGCAGATGGCAGAGAACCAAAGGCAAATGGCGCAGCAAAAGATCTTGCAAAGAAATCAGGGATCGGGAATGATTCCTCAACATGGCATGCATCAGGGTCCCCAAGCTCAAGGTCAGATGGGCATGAACCTTCCAGGTGGTGGGATGGTTGGCCCTCAGGTAATGTCGCCTCAGAATCAGTCAGCTGTGCCTCGTGGCCACATGGACCAGCAGCAGGGAATGATTTCAACAGGTATGTCACAACAGACAGGAACTCAGGCTCAAGTCCCTCAAGGCCAGTTGCAACCGGGTCAGCAAGGAGGACCTCAACTTCAAACACAGCAGCAGCAGTGGGTGGGTCCTGGTATGCCTGCTCAGCAGAGACCTGGGATGATGAACCAAATGGGTTTGCAAGGCATGGTTCCACCCCAACAACAGCAACAACAGCAGGCAGTTGGTCAACAGCAGCAACAAGGACTTTCTAGTGTGATTGGTATGTTGGCCGCTCAAGTAGGGGCCAGCCCTGCTGCTGCTGCCAGCGGAAATCAGGGGGCCATACAGGACCTCCTTAGATTCCTTAGGTCTCCCAGTTCACCCCATCAACAACAGCAAGTCTTAAATATATTGCGCTCAAATCCTCAGCTCCTTGCAACTTTTATTAGGCAACGTGCTCCCAGGTACCTCGGTCGAGGTGGGCCTGTAGCAGGAGGACCTGTACCTGGGGCACCTGGTGGAGGACCAGGGGTCATGGATGGCCAGCAAATGAATGTTAATCCTGGGGCAGCCCAAGCAAGTATGCATATAGGGCAGGGTGCTGCCTTGCAGATGAATCAATTGCAGCAGCAACTTCAACAGAGGCAAATGATGGGTGGCAATTTGCAGCAGCAGCAGCAACAACAACAACAACAACAACAAATGGCAGCTTTGCAACAGCAGCAGCAGCAGCAACAACAACAACAGCAACAAGGTGTTATGTCCAATCAGGGCACCAACATGTCCAACCCGCAGTTCAGAGAGATGATGAGAAGACATTTGCAGCAACAACAGCAGCAGCAGCAACAACAACAACAGCAGCAGCTACAACAACAACAGCAGCAGCAGCAACAACAACAACAACAACAACAACAGCAGCAGCAGCAGCAGCAGCAGCAGCAACAACAACAACAACAACATATGGGCAACCATGTTCAGTTTCAACAACCCCAGCAGCAAGGTTACCTTAACCAAGCTGGAATGCCTCTCCAACAACCTCCACCCGGTGGTCTTCAGCAGCAACAAGGACTCACACAGCCTGGTACACAGCAGAACTACTCTGGGTCCGTGTCCCATCAGCAGGTTGCAGCAGCTTTGCAACAGAGACTGCAGCAACATCAACAACAACAACAACAACAACTACAACAACAACAAAATCAGCAGCAGAATGCTCTTGCTGGATTTCAGAGTACAGAAGGAGGTCCTGCAGCTGGTGGTACCCTTCAGCAGCAGCAGATGCAAGCCCCTCAAATTGGGTCCCAAACCCAGGCCATGCTTCAGCAAACTCTGCAGCATAGGCTACTGCAGCAGCAGCAACACTTAGGAGGAGGGTCTCCTGCTCATCACAACAATCCCATGAGTCCGCAGCAGCCCCAACAACAGATGTCCCAATCTCCCCATTTGCAAGGCCAGCAGTTGTCCAATTCCCTAAGCAACCAAGTCCGCTCACCCCAGCCTTCACCTCGGCCCCAGTCACAGCCACCAAATTCAAGTCCATCCCCCAGGATGCAGCCCCACCCATCGCCTCATCGCATCTCGCCTCAGACACAGTCCGGGTCACCTCACCCCGCACATCTTCCTCAGCACCACGCTGGCATGGTTGTGCCCCCACCTCAACAACAACAACAGCAGCAACAGCCACCACCGTCCCAGCAGGCTAATGCTATGGACCAAGGACATTTTGGAGGAGACCAGAGTGCCATGCTTTCACAGCTAGGTGGGTTGGGAAACTTGCATGGGCAAGGGACAAATGACATGCTGGCTAACAACCAAGAAATGGGGACAAGTCATTAAGTTTAGTGTTGCAGCGTACCAGGGATGGTAGCAGACCTAGGATTCACCATGGCTGTCTTCAATAGTATTATTATTTAATATTTTTTGTAAGTAATTGAAAAGAACTGAACTTCCTATGGGAGATACTACATGTGCAAGTCAACATATTAAGTTAAATGAATGGTAAGTTATTGCTGTTAATATATAAATATATATATTATATTTTTTGCCAATTGTGTTCCAAGGGTAATGGGTTAAAGGATGGGAAATATTTCCTCTTGATATATGACTAGAAATATTTTTGGGATGAATATGTCTGCCTTTTTATAGATATTTTTTAAGATTTTTTAAGTGGCATGAAATTAAAAACAAAATGAGCAAACAAAATGGACTTTTTGTTTATTTTTCCTCCAAGCAGTTGAGAATGTCTGATCCTTGAAGAGTATTAAACTTAAGAATAAATATGTAATTATGATTATCATGGCATTGTCAATAACCGCTATTTATTACACTGCTCTTTTGGTTGACAAATATATAGTCTTTGTTGTTTTTTTGGACCGTTTATGGCTATTTGAAACTGCTACAATTCACAAAGAGTATATTTTTGTTAATGATAGAACCTGACTATAAATGGATGAATTTATATTCGTATTCTACTTTTTTGTATTTGTTTTTCTTTAAGGGTTGAAGGGGCTTAATGACATTTTGACAGTGTTTGGAAAAAAACTTTTCTGATGGTTAATTGCATGGGAAATATCTGTCCTCCATGCATGTCACAGTTATCCCAACCTTGCATACCTTGTCCAATGAATGTGTTCCTTTATGTCCTCAACAATGCAATCATGGAAGTACTAATAACACTATCTGTGGTCACGAGTGCATACAATTGCATTGATTAAAATAATATAGGTTCTGCAAAATCTTTCATCTCTAACTGTATATCTTCTGCATCACTTCAAGAATTCTGTTTTTCTGCCCTTTTCTGTGAATCTGTACATGCTTTTTGAACATTGGATTTAAGTAATAATGTATAGATATCTGAACTGAAGATAATTTGTATTTGTAAAAATGTATGTAAATGGAGATCTGGGACAGATGTTTCCTCTAGAGGACATTTTGGCAGCTTAGAGTAGGTTCAACCCCAAAAGATTTTGAAACATGAATATAGTGCAAGTTTGAAAGTACCAATACGCCTTTTTGTGTGTACAAAAATTGGCTGTGCTTGTTTCAATCCTGTAGGAGAGAGACAAGTTGTGAAATGAGAAAAGTAGTACACAGTCTTTAACCAATGTATAATTGTTCTCTTGAAGTTAAGGGGACACTAGATAACCATATACCAATGGTCCTTTCATTAAAATTAAGGAAAACAATACTTGTTTTTATGGATATTTAATTTTTTTGAACATTAAATAACTTGAAACAATAAGAGGTGATGTTAAATTACACTTTTCAAAAATGTATTGATGCAAAATGACACTGTCATAACCATATACATCCTACTTTGGGGAATGCTGAGAAATATAATGGCGTTTTGAGGAAATGTCTTATGTGTGCATATAGAAGTATATACATTATGATTCACTGTAAAAAACATGGCAACTAAGATATTTTCTTTTGTACTTTTTGTTTCATTTTAAACAGACTGGAAATCCAACCATACATTTTTTTAACCACTTTCTCTCTGGTGCTTGCTGAGAGAAGCTAAACTTACTATGATTTCATAATTTTACTGTTTGGTTGGCTGGTTGTTGTTTTTTGTTTTAAATTATTGTGGTCAGATTTTTGCCAATTATTTAATTGTACATTAAAATATGTTTGTACCGTTCAAAAATAATTTGCTTCCAGTGTGATTTTAGTTCTCATGTTCTAGTTGTAGCATCATCCCGATTCATTGACATGTAATAATTGCACGCAACCATACATTTTTTTTTAATTAAAAGTATTTTCAAAGGCCAATGATACAATTACACCAAAATTTTATTGTTACATGGCAACACAATACCAGGACTTCCACTTAAAGTGCAGATATTTTGAAGAGCGAAAGCAGCCACAGACATTTGGCACACACAGTCAACTTTATAAAGATCACATAATGTCAGCTACTACTGGTGGCATAGAAAAAACTGTTAATCCTCCACATTCTTATATTTCTAGAGGTTAATTATACATTCAGGTCAAAATAGAAAAATATAACAAAGATGTCTTCGGTTCTCATAGTCTCAAATGACACCAATAACGGTATCAAGTTATATTTAACAACCGTCAAATACGTGTGGTAGTACTTGGCATTAATATGCACAAGAAGATTAGGGTTTAAAGGGATAGTTCATTTCAAACTCAATGTTTTGTCATCATTTACTAGCCTTTTGTCATTTCAAACCTTTATAACTTTTTTTAGAAAAAAATTAAAAATCTCAGTAATAAAACAAACCGCACTGACTTTCACTGGTAAATGGAGGCCAGCGGTATTCCTTTACCAACATTTTTCTAAATATCATCTTGATTTCAAATGTAAAGAGACTGATTAAATAATGAGTTCATTTGCATCTAACTTTCCCTCCAAATTAGGTGTAAAAAAATAATTGCAACGACCCTGTTACGTTTCTAAATGACATTATTGGCAAGCTATAGTGTTGGAATAAATAAAGAGGGTTTTGTTGTATACACAAACATCCAAACAGTGGAACATAAAAGTGCAGTGACAAATAAAATGAGAGCAATCATTTTTTGTTCAAGCAGAGGACCTCTGTAACATTGAATGCAGATATGTGAAACTATTTTAAGGACCAAAATGTGAATAATGACTAAATTGTAGATATGATAACAATAATCTGTGTAGGTGCATGTACATATTGATATTTATTGATGCTTTATATCGCTGAAAATCATGTCTCAAAGAAGCGTCACAGAACTGGTTTTGTTTTTGTAAATACAACTTAACCTCAAGATCTTAATTGTCATCTTACTCTCCTCTGATACACCGATACAAACTAAATGTTATACATTGTGACATTTAAATGTTTCCCGAATAATTCATATGTGCTGTACAGATGAGCTCTGTCTAAAACATAAGACGTCATGCAACGACATTACAAACAATGCAAAGAAGGAAGTACCACTTCTTTTCTCTCACTCTCACCGTCATCTTCTCCTTGTAATTTTAGATCTCCAGTTCCAAGTTCCTGAAGAAACCCCTTGCTACTATAGCCTCTCTAAAAGTAACTGTTAGTGATTTGATGGTGACATCCGTAACAGTTACCTCCTCCGGGCCCATAACCGGACTCCAGTGGTCAGTCAAAGGAAACATAGATACAACTTCCGTTGCAACAGTTGGACGCCAGCCTCCTTTTCTGACATTATCTGTAACAGAGCACATTTATGTATCGATGAAGAGGTTTTTTCAAGTTTCTCATTTTGTATTCAATCCAAGATGCACTGCAGTCTTGATATCAAATCAGGTCAAGACCTGCTCTCTGACCATCCAGAATACTTACCGTTTAAAGTGCTGCTGCCGGTTATCATTTCTTCCTGTCTTGTATCCTCCTCTTCCTCCTCCTCCATAACGCCCTCATCATCATCTTCCTCCCTTCTATCCCATTCCTCTTCTGACGTATCTCTGGATGGTTTCTTACTCTTATGCTGGGAAAAATCATGATACAAACACGTGCCTGCGGACCGGAGCCTCTTATCCCCATCACCATACTGTGGCAATAACAGTGACAGATGTTCAGAGGAATTCTCTGTATCTTTGTGTGCGCTGCGTAGATCCATTGTGTAGATGTTCCTCTTGGAAAAAAACATGCATAAACAGGACTTTAAAGACAATCTTTTACGGAGGGAAATCATTATTGAACGAGATTTGAAATACATGAAAAATATGAAAATTGTTTACATGCACAAGCAGCCGTTTAGGTTTGGGACCTCTTTTCCTCCAGCCCGACGCTCTGTCCCGTTGTTCTCTGCTTGGAATTGGAAATAAAGTGAAGAACATTTTGGATGAATACAGAAATTGGTGGAAACACTTAATTTGAATGCATTTTAATGTAATTGCTCACTTTTCCTCATATGCTAAAACCAGTCGAGGGTCTAGAATGTGTTCCTCCGGCTCCCATGTGCTATACCTATAAAGCCATACATTAAAAAAAATCATACTTTAATACAAATTACAAACACATTAAAAAAATAAAAATACTAACCTGCAACATATAGTAACTAAGTTCCTATATCATTTTTGCAAAATTATTAAACATTTAAAAAAAATTATTTTAATAATAAAAATACTTACTTTGGAGGCCAGCCCTTCCACTTCAATAAATACTCCACATGTCCCTAAAAAAAACAACAAAGAAAAACAATAAAACATCTGACGTCATTTATATTCCTTATGTAAGCTGACGTAATGACGCTGACATCATTAAGCATGTTGGCCCCTCCTCATATGACGTAACGGATGACGGACCTAACGGGAGACTATGCAAAAAACACGCAACACATTATTCGTACACAAATGCAAAGTGAATGCCGTGTTCGCACAAATAACAAAAAACATTTTTACGTATCGAAACGAACTTAATGATCGGAAACCCAAAGCACATCGTAACTGCGTAGCCCCCGTCCCTTTAAACACAATGCGTTCCCATCGAACACGTGTGTCGTGTGTGCGCGTGAGCTGTCAACAAACGTCACTGACCTTCCGAACTCTTTTCTTTATGATGGACTCCACAGCAAACACTTGCTCGCCGATCGCTGACAGCTCCATTCCAAGTTGCTCGATTGTGACGATGAAGTGTTCAGATATCTGTTAAGCGGCTCTTTCCGGTCACACCTCGTCTGTCTTGTTTACATTTCAATATTCAATGTTTTGCACAGCTCCAGTTCCTCATACACAGGAGTACAGTGACTTTTTAAATCTGCGACACATCTGCAGAGCCCACCGCGCCCCCATGCGTCACACACCGGGGTTACAGTGTCACTGATTGAGGTTTGATTGACACGTGTGTCATGTGGCTTCGCTCATGATGGATGAACACAGTTGCTTGGGAATACTCAATTCGTGCATTGCATGCAAAATCATGTCTAAAGAGAGATGCAGATTTTCTTTGCGTACATACAAAGACGGTTTTAATGATGCCACTGCACATTTTACATCATACATAAAGTGCCATGGTGAGCATTTGATTGGGCCGATGGGAAACGATGGCATGGGCACATGTTCGTTCCCACCTGCAAAAGAAAACGTACGTGGGGTTTAGATTGTCGTGGCAAATCTATTCGTCTCTACGGTTTCGGTTTGACAGAGCACCCTGTGTATGGCAGGTGGAATGTTCCTTTATATGAGTCTGATCCGCTGTAATTTCCAGTGAAACGTGTTTGGAGATCGGATCTGGCGATAACCTGAGACGCGTTATTAGACTTCCCTTTGAACTCGTGATCTGCTCCATCTGTAAACATTGTAAGGCCTTGAAAATCCATCGATCTAAGACGAATATGTTTCTCCAGATTGAAGAGTCCTTGCTCTTCCAGTGATTTTAGCTTTATCTGTTTTCCTCTCTCACGACACTATTTTAATGCGAAACGTATTCTACAACACTTCCATGTGTACAGTACAGGGCTTTTGGCCGTTTTACATCTTACCCAGCCACCGATGCTTTATTTGATCTTACTGTGTCAGGCGATGCTAACCTCAACTCCTCGAAATGAGAGCCGAACCAGATTGTCGAGAGTAACTAAGTTATCAAGCAATCATTTTGGTTATAAAGGCTTCGCAAAAACATACCAAGGTGCCATGCTATACTGTAGTAATACACAGGGAACATTTCATCTGTCACTATTAAACGTTCAAGCAGGGGGTTACTGTACGCCTTCTCTAAATCTTCAAGAACATGCACTACATACGCACCCTTGTGTGAAAGGTCCAGTTGGTCTGACCTTTCACAATGAGGTGTAATGTGAGAGAGGAGGCTAACAGTGTTATTTTTATAATACATGGTCAAAATAATCACATTGAATGCACAGGAAATCACATGGCAAGTGAAAAGGAAGGGAGAGGGAGAACACATTTAACATCTCAATCACCTCTCATTTTCAGGTCCAAAACAATAGAAAGTAAAAGAAACAATCAACGTATAAAACTGCATCAGAGACCCCCAAAAACCAAACCAAATTGTTGTAAATCAGTGTAGTGTCGAGTCTTGTGATGTCCCTGTGTGTGTCCTTTGCTGCGTTAGTCTCCATGGCAAGAGTCCAGCTGTATGTGTGTGTAAACAACGTCTGACCAGTGTGCTTTCATGGCTCCGTTTGCTTTTCAAACGGCCACATGATTGTTTTTCCACGTAAAAGTACATGAACTGGAGAAACCACTACGAAAAAGTGCACCAAAATGTTCAGTTGTCAGTCCTCCATGTCTGTTGAACTTCCACCTCCTCTGGCACAACCAATAGGAGCTCACAGTTCTTCCCTCGAAGCTGGTGACGCAAGAACTTCCTGCGAAATCGTAAGAACAAAAGCCAAACATGAACAGACGTCCACGTTCAAAACTTGCTACAAAAGCATTAAACTTACCTAAGTTCCTCATCTGTTCCGATGACCTCAGGACAGCGTAGTTTCGAGTCCAAGTTGTAGTAGACTCCTCCTACTTCTCGAACTCCGATCCAGTGCTGCCGTTTGAGCGGCAGCCGCAAAGGACCCCAACGCAGATTGGATGGCACGTTTAAAATGAAACCGGTGACATTCTGCAATGCAATACTCCCCACGTCCCTTAAGGGGGCAACAAACAGAGGTTAACACAAGGCCGCATAACACAACTTCAGCTGGTGTAAATTTACGCCAGTAAGAGGAAAACGTACCTTCTCTTGTCCCACCAGACAGCCTCAAATCCGCGAGTCTGCAATGCAGCCATGATAACATTCACATCATAGTTGCCATTTCCCAGCATGTTTTTCTTGTGGGGCGTAACCAAAGTGCTCGGGGAGAGCCTACATGGGGGTAAAAAACACAAGAATTTAAAATTCCAACAGCAGCTTATTATAAAATAACCCTTTTATTTCGCTGGCACTGACCTCTGGTAAATATCCTGGAGTGCATCCCTGCTAAAAGCTGTCCCGTCCTGGAAGACATTGTTAAGGGCGTGCAGAGCGCACAGCTCCTTATGTTGCTTTTCGTGATAGATGGCCGGAGATTGCAAGGACGCGGGAGGCGTTCCGTCACTCGGCCTTTCTTCCAACTCGGACCGTCGGCCGGCGGCTTCTCCTTTTGGCTTGCTGACCTTCCACGGCATACAGCCGAGCTCCTGGAACCCTCCGACCCCCCTCCCCTTACCGGAACATGGAGTACTCCCCATTCCAGCTCCAGCTATGTCGCCGCCATCGTCTCGGCGCCAACCTCTCAGATGCTCGAGATGACCGGCAAGGGGAGGGGAGGTAGCCACCAAGGGTGGAGGTGAGCCGGGACACCTTTATGTGAAACGTGGATCAGTGACGACTACAAAAAGTGTTGAGGGGATCTGTTTTTAAAGCAGATTCGGTTGCATTCGGTCTCCGCGTTCAAGTTATAGCACGAAGGCCCGCCGAGCACCATAGTTCCGGCTAGGACGGGGCAGTTCTTTCCATGTTGGCGGACATCAAGTGGGAAAAGATGTATAACTCAGTGGGTCAGCGCTGCAGGATCCTCGGGACAACTGCCCCAGTGATAACAACCCTGTGAAAACAAATGGTCCAACATGTGAGAAAGAAACACATCTGGGATGTTTGAGTGACAAGCAAGCCAAACTTGAGCCCTTAAGGTGAATCACTACAGCTAATGTGAATCACTGGCTGTGTTCAACTTCCTGCCAGCTGACTGTGTGTCTGTCTAACCCTTGGAAACAAAGAGGAACAATATCAACACTTCTTACACACAAACAAGTCAAGATGAACATCTGTAGGACGTTTCTCAAAATATCTCCCCTGCTGTTGACACTCTGGCTAGGTGCTACTCGTCCGATAGCAACGGTTAAAACGGTTCATTTCCAAATCTCGGTTCACCCCTTCCGGTACATACCTCCGTCTGGGTGCGTTATGTGAGAGTCTGGGCTTGTTTGGTGTAAGTTCGCCTACATTTGGTGTCTTCAGCTCCGCTTCTTCACTTGTTTATTCCTTTGTCTCTTGGACTTTTTCCTCGCAGCGCTCTGGCTCGTGAGCATGCGCAGTACGTCACCGGCTGACGTCACGGGCAGGTTGCGTCCCCCAGGACTGTCAGACACGTCCAGGTCACTGCACGTGATGACACTGGAAGCTCTTATGTGTGTGTGCATGTCATATTTTAATGCTGTCTGTGTGGTTATGTCTGATGCTGTACATTCATATTATTTGTCATTTATGATTTAATGTTTAAATGTCATATCCTCATATTTGCATTCCAGTGTTATCATTGATTATTTCACAATCAAACAATCCCAACATCAAAGTTTAAGTATAACAATGTTAAATAATGAGAATTCTAATGGGGAAGGATCAGAAAGGATTGAATCGTGTCTAAAAATATAATCTCTTATTGTTTTTTGTAATATGTGTGTGTGTGTCTTTGTGTGTGTGTCTGTGCATGCATGTCATTGTCCCCTCGACTATTGTAAGTCGCTTTGGATAAAAGCGTCTGCTAAATGACTAAATGTAAATGTAATATGTAGTTTTGCACGTGCTCAGGCCATACAAATCTCCAGCAGCCATGCAGATGTAATTCAATTCTGCTCTTTACTGTGTTTAATAATGTAATTTCTCAGAATCATGCATGTCCTATTCAATGCTGACTGAGACAAGAACTTGGACGATTAAAAATGTTTCAAGAACGAGAAAGGGCATTTATTGCATGAGTTATGGAAACAGTCAGAAAGCGGAACAAAATCACATTTGTCTAGGACGGGCAGGACTGACTCGAGATGACTACGCATTTAATCCATCATGAC
Source organism: Triplophysa yarkandensis (assembly GCA_033220385.1). Classification (NCBI taxonomy): domain Eukaryota; kingdom Metazoa; phylum Chordata; class Actinopteri; order Cypriniformes; family Nemacheilidae; genus Triplophysa; species Triplophysa yarkandensis. Next base: position 9,044,392 of record CM065672.1, read on the forward strand.
ATAAACGTGTGCCCCATATATAGAGACAAGGCCTTTAAGAGCAATGGCTCAATGAGAGAGCTGCATGGTCAGAGCATCTATGAGCTCTTGCTTTTTGGTTCCTGTCGTTCGTACTCCATACTGCTTGCAGGCGTCTTTTAAGATAGGCACTGTCAGTTTGCCCAAGGTGCCATTCGCCACGTGGTCTCTGAGCTCTTGCTCGGATATCTCAACTTTGGGCTTCTTCTCAGCTCCTCCACCAGAATCAGCTGTGCAAAAAGATGTAAAGGAGACATCAAGATTCTGATTGACTTTCTGAAATTAGCAGCACTGCAGAATCCACAATCTGAGCATGCTGGTTTATAATGACTGTCAGTTTTCTTAATACACATTTATATCTGTTATGTTTTAATACAAGATCTCACCAGGTTTGCGCTTGACTGCAGGCTTCCCATCTGGGTTATAGTCAGGAGGATAGACTAAATCTTTAAACTCTTGAGCCAGTGAGCCAAGACGATCATCCATCATTTTCACTTTTGGCACTGAAGTAGTGAAAAAACAGGGTGAGACTGTAATAAAAAAAGGATAAAAAACTACTAACAACAATTTAGAAAAGAAATACTTGTAAGGTCCTCAATAGGCTCTGGTGCAAGCATATCCAAAGCCAAAGCCTCCAGATTCCTGTAGTGCTGTTGCAGCACTGGGTTTTCAAATGCATCACTCCTGAAATTACATTGGATTCAATGCATTAAAACTCCATGACTGGAGGATAATAATAAGGATATGCTTTGTTGTGCACATTACACACTATGGCTGAAGATCACACACCTGTACTTAAAGCGGAGCTTATGCACAATCTCTTTCATTTTGTCCACCTGATCATCAGAGGCTGTGGGACCCTCATGAGGATCCAATATGCGAATGTCATCAGCAAAAGGCAAGAATATCAAGTGGAAACCTAGGAGAAAAACACCTTTACACATCAGCATAATTTAATGAACACAATCTTGTATGTAAGTAATATACTAAGCAAAGTTATCAATGAACATTGTAAAATAATGTACCCGGAGGTGTTGTCTGCGTTTGACTCTGATCCAGCTCTTCTCTCTGGGGAACAAGTGCCACAAACCGTGGTGGAGTGTTACGACGAGCGATGTACCTGCACAAGGCAAACACGTTTTTCTCACTGCACTTCAAAAGCAGAGCCGTAAACAGGCAGGAGCTTCCTATGGTAAACCAAAAAGGAATAATAAGAAACAGCACAACTTCTTTCAAAAAGATCCAAACATATTTGAAGACCTGCCTGAAATCTGTTCTTCCTCTGGATATATGAAGAGCGAAGGTCTTATGTGATGGTGCAGTTTAAGACGATCTATGGGTTTAAACCCCATGAGCACCAAACCCGGATCATCAAACTTCTTAATCTCATCCACCTCATTTTTCTCCATCACAATCTGTTTCTTTCCATAAACCTGCGAGAGGAAAAAACAAACAAACTTTGTTTCTTACAAACAAAAGTGACAAACAAAGAAATGCAAATAACAAAAATAGCACTTGATTTAATAAGAAATAATATTAATATTTTATCGATAAATATAATTAGAAATTAATTTATTAAAGTATATTTTTATTTATGATAAACAATACATAAAATAATAAAATTATTTTTTGCACAACTTTAAGTGACACAAAGGTCAAATAAGGGTTTGTGATTGTTTGTTATACCTGTGCTCTTTTTGTGTCGCTTGGTAAAAGCAAGCTGCCATTTTGTGTGTGGAAGAGACGAGTTTTGGTGCGAACAGGCTCATTACTTTCTCTATAAAGTCTGACAGCATAAGGTTTGGTTGCAGACCTAGCCAACACATACACCCCAACTGCCAGATTGACACCTTCTCCAAGAGAAAATTGTAACCTTAAGGAAGTACAAATCAAACATTTACATTCATTTGTTTCTATTTTTACAAGATCTTTTTAATTGTCAGGCAAAAATGTGGATAAGAGCGTGCAGTACATGTTACCTGCTTTGAGCTCTTTTCTTCAACTCTTTAGCTCGGACCCTTTTCTGCAAGTCCTCGAGTTTCCCACTGGGCTCATGCTGAATACCAAGTTCACTCTCATCTTCCGGAGCGCTTACGATATCACAAAAAAACATGGAAACATCAAATCCTCCAGGTTTCGTAAGGTGCATTAAGTCTATGACCACGCCTAAAGAGAAAACATGGATTAAAACACGTTATATAATGTCCCTCATTCACCATTTCTACTCTCTTTCCCTTAAAAGGCCCTACCTGTGTCTTTAAGGTCAGAAGCTTTCGTACGAGCCTGTCTGTCTTTGGCACCATCTCCTCCGTGAGGATCATCCCGACAAGTGAAGATCATGAGGCGCTTGTGAGAGAGTCGCAGCTTGATGTCACTGTAAAGGTTGGAGCAGCACCACAAAGCCTCCCCTAATGAAGTTTCTCCACTGCCCATGACCTCTGCAGCCAACTGAGCTCCTTTATCACCCCGCAGCTTATCGACATCCTGAACACGCTGAGCTCCTAAAGACACACATTGTGTGAGAAAAACCCATCACAACAATCTCATTTAATATGCAAGACAAAAACAGATCTATTTCAGTTCCTTGTCAGTTATGCAGTTTTGACATCATCATAAACTCAATGTTTCTCACATATAGGTTACCCACCAGGAGAATCCAGGTCATGGTAGACATAGACATGTTTGAAAGAGTTTTTGGGGTTCTTGCTTTCCTTAGTGCCGTAGAAAACCAAAGCCACCAGGTCTTTGTCACTGCTTATAATCTTACTGGTGTATACACTGCGCACACACTAAATAAAGATAGAAAGCTTCTGTTAAAGGGGTAATTTACCCCAAAATAAAAATTCTGTCTTCATTTTCTCAACTTGACTTGTTCCAAATCTGTATGAATTTTTTTGTTTTGATGAACAAAGAAAAAGATATTTGAATAAATGCTTGTAACTGAACAGTCCTTCCGTTGACTACAACAATGTCAAATATTTGTTTTGTAAACAGAAAATAAGATATTTTGAAGAATGTAGGTCATGTATTTTTTCTACTATGGAAGTCAATGGTTATCGTTGACTACCACAAAGTACATTTTTTTATTCTGTAGACAGAAAATAAGATATTTTGAAGAATGTAGGACATGTATTTTTTTAATAGAAGACGATGATTACTAAACTGTTAGAAAAAAAGTAATGTATACAGGTTTGGAACAACTCGAGACAAAAACATTTTGGTGTTAAATATCTTTTCAACATATACAATAGAAATGAGTGAGTGAGTGGAGTAAATAAATGAATGAATGAATGGAGTAAATGAATGAATGGATGAATGAATGAATGAAGTAAATGAATGAATGGATGAATGAATGAAGTAAATGAATGAATACATGAATGGATAAATGGAGCAAATGAATGAATGAATGAATGAATAAATGAATGAATGAATGGAGTAAATGAATGAATGGATGAATGAATGAAGTAAATGAATGAATACATGAATGGATAAATGGAGTAAATGAATGAATGAATGGGGTAAATGAATGAATAAATGGAGTAAATGAACGAATGAATGAATAAATGGATGAATAAATGAATGAATGAATGAATAAATAAATGAATGAATAAATGAATGAATGAATGAATGGACTAAACAAACGAATGAATGGATGAATGGACTAAATGAACGAATGAATGGATGAATGAAGTAAATGAATGAATACATGAATGGATAAATGAAGTAAATGAATGAATAAATGGAGTAAATGAACGAATGAATGGATGAATGAATAAATGGATGAATAAATGAATCAATGAATAAATAAATGAATAAATGAATGAATGAATAAATAAATGAATAAATGAATGAATGGACTAAAAGGACGAATGAATGGATGAATGGACTAAACGAACGAATGAATGGATGAATGAAGTAAATGAATGAATACATGAATGGATAAATGGAGTGAATGAATGAATGAATGGATGAATGAATAAATGGATGAATAAATTAACGAATTAATAAATGAATGAATAAATAAATGAATGAATAAATGAATGAATGGATGAATAAATGAATGAATGGATGAATAAATGAATGGATGAATGAATGAAGTAAATGAATGAATAAATGGAGTAAATGAACGAATGAATGGATGAATGAATGAATAAATAAATGAATAAATGAATGAATGAATAAATAAATGAATAAATGAATGAATGGACTAAAAGAACGAATGAATGGATGAATGGACTAAACGAACGAATAAATGAATGAATAAATGAATGAATAGATGAATGAATAAATGAATGAATAAATGAATGAATAAATGAATGAATAAATGAATGAATAAATGGATGAATGAATGGAGTAAATGAATGAATAAATGGAGTAAATGAATGAATAAATGGAATAAATGAATGAATAAATGAATGGGGTCTGTTTTAATGGACGTTGCTTACCTGCATGGTCATGTCAAAGTTGGTCAACTCGCCATCCTCTCCCTTGATGAACATCTCTTTAGATGCATCCACCAAAAACACGAGGCTGTCACGGCCACTGACTCTGTAATCTCCTGTGATGTTTAAAGTTACAAACACTGAAGTTTACTTACATGTGTTCTCGTTTTAAAGAGTTGTAATTGTGCGAAAGCAGAAACTAAATGCAGTTAACGTCAGCTTTGCTAACCTCCAGATTCCTCTTCGTCTTGCTCTGCATCCTCATCTTCGTTTTGATAGAATTCCTTCCAGTCCGCCATTGAGTTCTAATTCATGTAAGGATCTTAATAAGATTAACTGGCAAACACCGATGCGGTGAACATCAATATATAAACAAACACTCGCTGTCACACTTTCTTGTACTGAAACTTCCTGCCCGACCGCGTGTACACCCACAAGCGCCTTAATTTGAGTGACAGCTGTAGAAGCCAATCAGAATCGAGGATTGAACGTCATCACGCAGTGGTGGTGAGATTGCAGGCGCAAAAAACGAGGAAGTAAACAAAAGTACGAGCGAGAAAAATGTGTCATGGTTAATGTAGATATACAATATTAATTATATTTAAAGACATTCCGTGCGGATCATTTAATCAATAAATTAAACATCTGTAATAAATTCCCTGAAAAATAAGGAAGTCATATTTGTATAACTAACTCAGATGTATTGCGGGTGAGCGACTTTTATTGTGCTTTTATTCTGCGCCATCTAGTGTTTCCGATGTTCCCACACATACACATATAAACACTCATCGCGTTTAAACAGCCGCCATATTAGTCAGGGCACCAAGCCCACTATACCCATAGAAATGAACGAGAGTGCTGAACTTTTATTTTGGTATTAAAATCGTGTTCTCATTTCTACACACATTTCAAAACGATTAACATAAATTATTTTATTCATAACGACTCTGGTTATGTAACACAACAAAAGCTAGACTTCACTGTATAAAAATACAACACAGACACGTTAGGATTGTTGAGTTTTATTTCAATCATCTAACAAAACACCCAGAATTATATCATTAACATGTGTAATTTATTACTAAGAAAATTCTCAAGCCTAAATTACTTCTAGACAAAACTTCTTTTGTAAGTCAAACCATTGTATCCAAAACGTTTCTTTGCTAAACTAAAATAATAAAATATTGAAATAGTTTTGAAATTAAATGTATTTTGTGTGTTTTATCCAGAAAACTGCAGCTCCCCCATTCACTTGCGTGTGTTGTTGCCTCTACCAATATGGCGGCGGCGTTGACATACGATCGAGAGTCCAGCTGTATATTATGAACTATTGCTACAATGTTACCGACTGTGTTGCCATTGGTTTCCCAATGAATAAGCACATTTGACACAACCGGTTTAACAAACACATGAGTCACTGTGGCGCAGGTATCTGCCGACACTCGATCGTTTTATTACTAATGTAAAACACACCGGATGTGTTGTTTGGGCACTTTTAATGTAGAATGCAGAACTATGACGTTTATATGTTTTAGTTCAGCAGTGACACGCTCCAGTTAAGCCTCACTTTAGCTTTGTTGATCTGTTGTGTCGACTGTAAACAGGATTTAGTGATGGCGGATGTCAGCTCTTATAACGTGCAGTTATATGTGTACGACATGTCTAAAGGAATGGCCCGTCAGCTGAGTTTCATGATGTTAGGTGAGATCTTCCTGAACATCTTGATGCTTTTTGATGTGTGCTCTTATTTTACAATAACATATAGAGTATAACACATTCAAGAGAAATTGTATTTTTATTTATTGTTATATACATTTTTAATTAACTACAATTTTATCTTAACTACAGGAAAGCAACTCGAGGGAATATGGTGAGTGGAAAACTTTTATTCTTATAAATACTATGGAGATTTATTTTAACATGCTTTTTTGTGTGTTTATTTTTGTATGTGTTTTTTGTTTTGTTTGTGTTTTTTTTTTCTTTGTGTTTTTTTGGTGTTTTTTTTTGGTGTTTTTTGTGTTTTTTTTGTGGTTTTTTTTTCTTTTTTGTGTTTTTTTGTGTGTTTTTATGTTGTTGTTTTTTTGCTTTGTTTTGTTTTGTGTTTTGTGGTTTTTGTTTTGTTGTGTGTGTTTTTTGTTTTGTTGTGTGTTGTGTGTTGTGTTTTGTTTAATAAGGCACACCTCTATTGTTGCTTATGGAGAAGAGTTTTTCTTTGGAGGAGTGGGCATTTCAAGTTGCCCACCGGTAAGTTGATGGATCAGATACAGGAACATTTATATAAAAACAGAGTTTCCAAAAGATATTACAGCCCAATAATTGTGATCCATCAGTACAGTAACTATAGCATGATGTCATATTTCAGGGTGGTACACTTTTGGGTATGCCAGACTCCATTGTGGATCTTGGAAACACAGAAGTTCCCAGAGACCTCTTTCTGGAATATCTTTCTTCTCTCAGTGATACTTATAGGTCAGCATATGTTTATTTTAAATTGCTGTAATGTTTAAAATGTACAAATGTCATTCGTCATCGTAAATTTGTAGCAACAACAGTTCATCCAATCAAACAGTTAATTTTTTTAGTTTCATTTGTGGCCCTGGTGGCAAGACACTGCACACCCTCATATCTTTACTGATACTGTCCCATGTCTGTTCCACAGTCCTGAAAAATACCATCTTTTCGAACACAACTGTAACAACTTCAGCAGTGAGGCGGCTCAGTTTTTAACTGGAGCTAAGATTCCCTCGTACATAACGGATCTTCCATCTGAGGTGCTTTCAACGTGAGTTGTGAGCCATTGCTATCAGAAATGTTAGAAGTACTAATAACTGTATTAAATGACATGTTTATTCTGCTTAGGCCTTTTGGCCAAGCACTCCGTCCTTATCTAGACTCCATCACAATCACCCCACCTGGAGGCAACAACTTGAATGGATTTGGCCAGAGGTAGACTTTTTCTGCCTCAGAGTGTTCATAGAAATAAAATTAACTTGTTTATCAGTCCCACAGGGCAACTTCCTGCTTGAGCACACTGCATGTAAAAATTACAATTTCTATGTGCCACTCTTTCAGGTTTTGTGTTGAAAGTGTTTCCTCAATTTAATGTAATTTTCTTGAAAGGTGTTGTGGATAAGACACTGTGAGTGACCTTATTGTCACAATGTTACCACTTTAACTTTTCTCAAGACCAAATTACTAATAAATAACTAAATTTAGCATTAATAAATCATGTGGGTCATAAGCAAAAATTAATATTCAAATAGGTGACATAAATGAATATCTATGCAAATATTATCTATTAAAATTTATCCTACTTTTAACACATATATGGTATTTTGCCCATTCCCTTCATTAGACTGCAGATGTCTTGATATGTCATTTTCAGATTTGTTTAAATGTGAACATTATATAATAACAGTGGGTTGAGTTCAACCAAAGGTACAGGTAATGTCAATGTCTTTATATTGCCCTTTCACTGGTCAAAATTTAATCATGAATGATTGGAGACAAACTATTTTTCATTAAGTAGTACTATAATTACTAATTATGTAAAAAAAATGTTAAAATCCCTTTCTAATGTGTGCGTTTGTTATCCGAAATCATAAGGTTAACCTGTATTTACAGTGCCAATTAAAATGACAGTTATTATTATCTAAACTTAAACCAATTTGACATTTTATTTAAAATATAAATATATATTCATTCTTGATATGGTTAGATTGATCAAGGGAATGATGTTTTATCTCTTTCTATAATGATGTTCTGTAAATATGACATGGTTTCTATATTTGTACGCTATCCTTTTCCTTTTTTGTTTTTCTGTTTGAAAATAAATAAAGTTATTTTGACAGAAGTTAAAACATGTATTTGGTATGCTTTTTATGTACATTTGAGAGATTTAGACTGTTGTATTTACTTAAAGTGTACAGGAAGATGTTAAAACCCCTAAATGAAGACTGTAAATTAATTAATCTCCTGTGTTAAGCTTTCAAGACATTTCACATTTATCTGAGATGAATGAAAAATGTATGAGCCAACACTATTATTCAAAGCATTTGTAAGTTGCATTTCATTTGCATCATCTTATTCCCACATCAGCCGTTCTTTATATTCTGATGAAAATCTGCTGATGACAGGTTGACTAAGGAGGTTACTTTAAAGAAAAGCAAGAGAACGTTCTATTCTCACATTATGATTTTTATCCTTAATTAGTTTTAATTTAGAATTTGAAGTGCTTCAAATCACAGACAGACTCTCACAGAAATACACATGTTAGTGGTTGTCTGCCTGACATTCCTATGATTTCATGGGCCATAAATTTTTTAAAAGGGATAGTTGATCCAAAAACTCGCCTTCCAGTTGTAGACATTGCTTTGTTCTAATGAACACATAAAAAGTTTTTTCGAAAATTTCTTGTTACAGTTCTTGAATCTCTTTGACTAGCATAGTAGGAAAAAATACCCTATACTTTTTTTTAATTCTGTGAAACACAGAAGATATTTGGAAGAATGTAAAACAGAATTGGTTCTGGTGCACTTTTACCAATTGACATTGATGACAGAATTTTCATGTGAACTGTCAAAATTTTTTCAAAGGTGGAGCCTCTCATCCAAATGAAGCGTCTTACTCTCCCTGCCATGAGCGAATACATGGAAAATGTATTGTGGTAAAGTGTTATTCAAATAATCCATTCATATTAGGAATAAAAACGAGAGTGAGCTAGTTCTGGCTACCTTTTGGAAACTCTTTTGGGATTTATTTAGAACAACCATATGAATGGCTTTTGTAATGAATCATTTTACGGCTCAAGTTAAATGCAGGAGCAGGAGGCATCAAACTAAATCCATGTTGATGTGTTAATCTGCAGCAGTGATTTACATTCACTTATGCTTTTGGGACGCTTTGCTGCAGCGACTCATGTGTGTTATGTGAAATTGGAAATGTGTGCCTGACCTCTCAATGTGAATTAATACAAGAATAACAACATTCTTAATATGGTTGGTTTGCAGTACCATTGTCCTAAAAGGGTTATGTTACTGAAGATAATATGGTCTAATTATAATGGGGGATGCAAAAATAAATTTGGCCAAATATTGTGTTTAAATTTACATTACATTTCATTTGGCAGACGCCTTTATCCAAAGTCTGTTACAGTATTATTCAGTGGCCCACTATCACTGCAGAGTAAACAGGGGTAAGTTATCTTGCTCAATGTCCGTTGCCCCTGAGATTTGAACCCACAACCTTCTGCTTACAAGTCCAACTCTCTAATCACTAGACCAGAATGATCCCATATAACACAATGATCCTTAAAATGACATAATGCAAAATCTGAATTTTTTTTTCAAGGAGAAGTATAACATGCAGTGTCTGACTTTCTTATGTTAATCTTGAGTACCTGTAGAATAGGATCAGGTTGATCATATTTGGTTTACTCAAATTAACAGAAGACAGATTACCAGATACAACTGTTTCTAGATAAAGCAGAGCTCCCATAGGTGGACCGTGAGCAGTGCTTGTGACCAATTTCCTCACAAGGGTTTCTCTTAGAATATACACATTGATGCTCGTGCTCTTCCATGCTCTCTGATTGGTGCATGGGCTGAATCTTTATTAGTGATTGGCCAACTTGTAATCTTATGACGGTAATGGGGTTGAATATTTTAAAGAACCTTTCTTAAGTCTTTGGCTGAATGGGAGGAGTATATTGAACACAGATATACTATATCATGCGTCCAAATCGATTTTTAACAAACGGATCACATTGAATATGAAAACTCAACAAGTCTTAAGCACACATAATGCAAGAAACCACCAGAGTCTTCTCCTTTAAAATAGTAATTTTAAACTTTAGCCTTTCCATACATTGTGTTGTTGAATTGGACATGAAGTAATAAATATTCTAAAAGATCTGTCTAGCTATTTAAGCTATTTTCAATCATGTTAATTAAAATACAATAAGGCCAGATTAGTTCATGACTATGCAGGTTGTGCCAAGTGATAATGAATTGTTTGCATACTATTGAAAATAATACTTCAGAATAATAAAAATGATTTTCATGATCCTGTACATCGGGACTCTTGGATACATTTTGATATTTCTATTTTAGTGTACTTTTTCCTGAATGAGACGGTTTTGACAAGGCAAGGCTTCTTGCTCTGTGAGATTCTGTCCCACATTTCAGCTCTGTTTGAATTTTTTCAAGAGTTTATCCTTACTAATGCATTGGATTCCCGGGGGATCCAAATGGCAACTCACTTCTTTTCCCTGTAGATCATTGTAAGAAGCCTTAAAGGGACAGTTCATCCAAAAAATTAAATTCTGTCATGATTTACTCACTCTCTAGTTATGCTAAATTTGTATGCATGCTTTGTTCTGATGAACACAGATATATGGAAGAATGCATGTAATCAAACAGTCTTTGGAACACATTGACTACCAATGTAGGAACATTTACAATTGTAGTCAAAAGTAAACAAGAACTATTTGCTCTCCTGCATTCTTCAAAATATCTTCCTTTGACGAATGATCTATCCCTAGTTGAACACATTTCACTCTTGGACATAATAACGGTTTTATTACCAAATATTTTTGAAGGATGCTTTCAGTTGATTTACTCTACCTATCTTTATGCTTGAAACGAGACAAAAGCAGAAGTGAGAGTGAGTGTATTATGTTATTACAATATTGGAATGAATGACAGGTTTCCTCAATGGATCCAGGTGCTTCTAAACCAATTTACAATAATAAAGAAGGCATCACATTGGAGTGACTGGCTATTTGCATCTCTTTTCACTTGGTAAAGGTCAAGTTTGACAGAGAGCCTTCTGAGACCTCAGATAGACTTGACTGTTTGTGAGACATTAAAAAACACACAAGTCACCGGAGAATTTACAGTCATTGAAGGGCATATGGCTTATCAAATATATTTGCCCAGATTCTTTTGTAACAATTTCTTCCTTCTATTCATCTCTAAGTCTCTTCTACCACCCTTTGCCCTATTTAACTAAAACAAAAATGTCTATGTTACACAACCCATTGCTCTGTCATATGCTCACAGAGATGAAAGACACTTTGTTATTGCAGCAGAACTTTTAATGAATTTTAAGTGCACGGTAATTATGAACAGAAATGTTTGGGGTAAAGCGTTATAACCAAAGACTGGTGCCTTTGCCGAAGGTCATTTTCACTCCCAGGCTTCAGTATATGGAGTAACCTCCATTATGTTTTCTTACTCTCTTTTGTTTCTCTTTATTTTATTTTTTGACTTTTTTATTTTCTTCATTCATCTCAATACTCTTACTTGTTTTTTTGCTTTTTAATTACTTTGAATAAATAAGTTATATTATATATTACTTATTCCTCCACTGGGAAAGTATATATTCCCAGTGGAGGAAAAGCATCTGCCATGCATTCACTTTAACACTGATGGTTTGCATTTGGATTAAAAGAGCAATGTAAAATAGCACAACACTCACTGTCAAAGTGCAAATTTGGTCCACGTAGGAAACAGAAAAATAGTAATATACAGGGTGAGAAAAACAATTTCTTTTAATATAGTAGAAATGTATGACCAGCGTGATTTAGATATATTAAAAATTCATTAAACTTAAATACACATAAACGTTAACACGTCAGCTTTGTTTCAGGCTTTCAATATCCTGTATGATTTATGTATTACCTCAATAGTGTCTTTATATACTTCTTTCAAAAAGTTTCACATCTTTTCACATTATGTTGAATCTTACTACTTATTCATTTTATTGCATAGTGATGTAAGACACACTTTTTTGCAAAGGAATTAAGCAAAACATTTCTTCTAAAATGCTATATGCCCTTTGGGATTCACAGAGCCAAAAAAAACTTTATATAACAATATAAATTTTATAGCAGCTACATAACTTTTACAAAGGCTTTAGGCATTCATTTTACGATAACAGCAATAACTGTTATAAGCTCCATTATCATTGTTCCTCCCATCAACACAAGATGTCATTTCTACTTCTCTTTACCAACCCAATTCTTGTATTAACAGTATCTTTTCAAATTCCTTTCATATCATATATTCTCTCATATGAATGCTGTATAAATGTTATTACTTTTCTAAGTCTAGACTGTAAAGTCTCACTCATCAGCCAATTCATTGATCAGCTTAGTTAACAGCATTCAATTTATATAAAAAAGCAATTCTGTTTTTTACATTTTTAGAAACAGCAGATAGGTTGCCAGGATAAATAAATGACTGGAAGATTCATGAAACCATGATAAAGGATACCCTATCTCATAGACATAAAATAACATTTTATGTCAAACAAAGTTTAAATTCAAATTTTTAGGCTTTATACTCAACTATTATTTAAAATGCATGTTTATCATTTATTGTCGTGATGTATTGGTAATATTTGTGTTATGTTTGACAGTCATTAAAATGGGCTTATAATGATCAGTCAAACTGTTCTAATAAATATTTGTATTAATTATTATAGTTGTTATACTTTATTTATTTAATTGTATCATGTACATCAGTTCCACGTGGTTAATTTAGTTGTTTTAACAACACTTTTTTATTTCAAGATAAATTATGTCAAAATAACTTCATTTAATCAAAATCTTAAATCTGATATTTGGAAGATTGTTTCTAACCAAAAGTTCTGGGGCACATACCATAGGTAAAAACAACGATGGTAGTTGATGATGCCTGACTGTTTCTCACATTCTTCAAAATATGTTGTTTTGTTTTAAACAGAAAAAGAAATGTATAGAGGTGCATTATAATGAAAATGAGTAAATGATAATACATCATATAATTTTGGGCGCACCTGATTTAAGTTTTCTTTTAAGATTGAAGAGTATGTGCATGAAAGCGCTGTTATAAGTGTATGACATTGAGTTCAAGCAATTTCAAATGAGTAAGAGGTAAAATTCTGCTCTTATTTTGAGAGTGAAACAGCGAAGAGACAAATGAAAGAGTGGAAGAGATGATGAAATATGCAGGACAAACATCCCCCAGCACACACACACACACACACACACACACACACACACACACACACACACACACACACACACACACACACACACACACACACACACACACACACACACACACACACACACACACACACACACACACACACACACACACACACACACACACACACACACACACACACACACACACACACACACACACACACACACACACACACACACACACACACACACACAGACACACACACACACACACACACACACACACACACAAACATAATATATATATATATATATATATATATATATATATATATATATATCCTATATATTCTGATAAGGGCACATTCATCTTCCGCACAGAGAGCCAAAGGCACAGCAGATACAGAATCAGGTTCAGGACAAAGATAAGACTGGTGGATTATTCAACACCAACATAATTCAGACTCAGACTCAATCTCATATTTATATTTACAAATGAAACAGGTCAGAGCACACAGGAAGGTCATGTTCTCTGCTTTTATTCAGAGCTCTTCTCGACCTTTCGGTGTATAATTATAACTGTTTACCACACTGTTATACAGCTATTTGTATTACTCAGAGCATCTCACAGAAATATTGTCCTCAGACTTTTCAGGTAAGATGATGTGACAGCACCATGACACCCATTGAAGAAAATAAATGGCCAGAAAGCACACAAAATCCACTTATAAAGTGCATATGTTTCCTATAGTATAAAGGAGCTTTAGGTCCCACAGACTGCAACAAAAAGGCCCTCTTCTGGCCACAACATTCAACAGAGACATTTTCTCCAGGAGTTCTATAAATAATCTTGGATGGCTTAATCATTAAGTGTAGTGAACATTAGACCTTTAATGAATGACAAGCTCACAAATCTCCAGTTTGATAATTTGCATTATTGATGCAAATAATAATCCTTGCAACATTTTTGCTCGGCTAGTCTTTTTAATATCGCATTGTCAAAGTAAATGTTTTGAACTTGCTATAGGCAGAATAGAGACACAAATGATAAAGGACAGTCTTTAATATAGCAAATTATAAGAGAAAGATAGATGGATGGAGGACAGGAGAGAGGACCAAAGAGTTCTGCCAATTGCCTCTTCCTTCCTGTTCCTCCTTCCTCCTTTAGAACTCCAGGTTGTGTTTTGTCACATGTTAACCCGGTATAGAGTGCAGATCAAAGAAACAAACATCTTCAGATCCTGCCAGCTCTCTGGATGCTGCAGCAAACCTACAACAACATCAACCATTTGACTCGCTCAGTTTGAAAGTGTAGGCTTTGGATATCTCATGTCCTATATAGACCTTATGTAGTATTAGAATATTTGATTTAAATATGGAGAGAGGATGGGTTCAACAAATGTAAGAGTATAATTATGTCTTCTAAGCATGAAACCATGGTCCAGTGTTTAATGCAGATGCTTTCTGTATTTGAAAGATACAACATTTCTTAAGTAAGTAGTTGCATTTTTATTTACTCTCACTGATTCACAAAACATGTTATAAGCATTATTCAAAATATATGAAAACGGAAAACTTCCACAAAAATGAACCTTCCGAAATTGTCAAAATGTGAAAAAAAAGATTTTTCATGAAAACGTTAATTGACTAAATTGCTTTGACATTTATTTAATATTCTTTTCAAATTTTATGTATATTTAAGTAAAAAATTAAACAAAAATAATAAAGTGTAAAGTGTTAATAACAAATGTATATTTGTTAAATTAATACTTTTTTCATTACATTACTTTAAACATTTTTCTTATTTAAGAAAACTAAACTAGTTAATCAATTATTTTAATATTTTCCACAGATGTTTAAATTTTAATGTTTTTAAAAGATTTGAACATACATTTTAAGTAAATATTGTTTTAGCAAAATATATAAAGCCACATTAATTATTATAATGCATTCTCTTTTGACACTGGGTAGCGACCTTTAAAAAAGGCCATAATATGCACCTTTAAATACAGATATGTTTACATGAGATAACAATATGTTTCTTTGTATAAGACTAATACGAATCTTTAACTAAAGTGCACTTTTCAGGTGCAAATGTGTACTAATTTAAAGGGTTCTTCCCCGGTGACATAAAGGTACTTACTTTGATCATTGTGTCAGACAGTGTACAGAATAGTATTGCTCCTCTCTTTACATGCAGCATCTGGATGGCTAATGTGCCCCCTCCTCTCTTGTTCTCTTTCTCTGTGCTGTGTGGAACAGAAACGAGGAGGTTTCATTTGATTCCTGAACTGTTGCTCCTCACAAGGCTCAGAGACAGCACTCTAAGTGCATCGCTGGGGATAAAAACACTCACCTTCTGGGATCTCCACAGGAAAAGGATTTTCAAGTTATATTGACCGGTTGCTTATAAGAGTGAACGTAAATGGAAGGAAGGAGTTATACTACAAATGAGTTTAATGATGGGATATGTCAAATGAAATGCATACGTTGACAGAACCAGGGAAAAAGAACTTGAAGTCCAAACTTTTCCTTTTTTCTTGGAGAAAGGTAATGATATAACATTTAAAGAAATTATGGTTTTTGCAAAAATTGTAAAACTACATTTATCTTTGTGTTTTGAATTAGGAAGAAGTCCATTTAATTGTGAGGCACTAAACGCTTTGTTTGTATACGGCATGCATTCTTTAAAACAAAATTGCAATTAATTGCATTGAAGAGACATTAAAGAAGTTTTAAAGTAATGTTGTAATAACATTTAAAATATTTTTTATTGTGTATTTTTTAACAGTTTTATTTTTTAAATTGGATTTAAGGTTCTTCCCTTATTTGCATATAGAATCAAAAACGTTCCATAATCTCTTCATCATTTCACACTTGCACTATATTTACAAATAAACTTGTATATGAAGTGAGTTTTGTGTAAAACATGGCTGGATACACTTTTCTGCTACATCTTCTGCTGACGGGCATCACAGGCTGTGCCATCAAAGCACAGGAAGAAACTACCACTGAAGTGGACATCCAAATAGCAAATCAGACTGAAGATTCCTTATTGATTTCTGTGACATCTGAGGGGTTTCTATCTCTAACCCCATCTGGAGATGTGGAGGAGGACACAGTGCCACCAACTGGCACCCGTTGCCGTGGGTACTATGATGTTATGGGTCAGTGGGATCCTCCATTTAACTGTAATGTGGGCTTCTTCCTGTACTGCTGTGGCACCTGTTTCTACCGGTTCTGCTGCCAGTTTCGTCAGCAAAGACTGGAACAGACCGCTTGCTCTAACTATGACACTCCTATTTGGGCCAACACTGGAAAACCAGTGGCCACCAACACCGAGGTCCAGCCGGACCATGAGCGAGATCGCACCCATCTGATTGTGTACATCATCTGTGGTGTGGTGGCCATTATGGTCCTGGTGGGAATATTCACCAAACTGGCAGTGGAGAAGAGCCGTGGAAGACAGAATGACGTAGGTAACTCCAGGTGAGTCTGTTTTTTTATGTCATAGTAAACCTGTATATGATTATTTCAGCAAACACATAAGAAGACATTCTGAAAATGTCTTAGTGACCAGTGTTGTGTGGTTTACAACATTCCTCAAAATATCTTCTTTTGTGTTCTGCAGAAGAAAGACAATCCTGCATGTTTGTAAATGATTCAAGGATTTTCATTTTTGGGTCAATTGGTTCTTTAAGTGTGTATCTCTTACACAGCATCCAGCCCAAGCTAAAGCCATTAGTATTCATGAGAACTCTTTCAGATTTTAACAATCGTCTTTAGAGTAGACATAAATTTAGCGTAGAAGTGCTGTACTTAAGATGATTTAACATTCACAGCATCCTTGCCTATTCTCCAAAAATTGAACACTATCCCCCTTGAGTATCTTTCTTTTCAAATCTCAATTCCCAGCTGGATTTGGTCCTCCATTTCCTGTCTCTGCTCAATTCTAACCTTTGTTCTTATTGTTCAAAATATTCATATCTTTATCAATGTCTTAGTGCTAAGAATTCATAATTCTCTCACTGTTCTCCCATTTCAGAAATGAAATGACCCAATAATGCGAACACCCCTTCTAAGGTGACGAAAATATTAATCTGATGATTAGCATTTCCCACACATTGAACACTGCACACCAGATTAGCTCTTCTTACAAGATTATTCACTCTCCGCTTTAAGATTTAACCAACTTTTCTGAACATTAACTCTATTTGCTCTAGAGAAAAAGCAGAGAAACTGGACATCTAAATAATAATCTTCTAAATTCTATTTTCATCCATGTGTTATCTAATCATAACATACTACCCAAATCTTTACATCATCAATTAAGTAGGAAACATAGGAAAATATTTTCTTGACATGTTCCAATGCTGGACAACAAAGATTTAAATGCAGGAAATAACACGAACATGGTAAGCTGTGATGGACTGTAGAATCCATCTGTGATACTGTTGAAGATAATACATGGTTCAGATCACAGCTTAAAAAGCATAATGTGTCCAAAGGCAAGACTCTGGGCATTACACTAACCCATTCACGAATAAACCTTTCTGTATTGCTATATGAGTGTCCTGAATGCCTAGATTTACAAAATTAAAAAATAATGTTTAAAAGGAATGCTTATGTCTGTGAAGATAAATTGTCATTTCTGTTATGCATTTCTATAACATTTTGTCAATTGAAAGTTCATCCAAAAATTAAATGGAAACATTTCAGACCTGTAGACTTTTCATATTTGGTAAAACACAAAAGTCCATTTTAAAGAATGTTGGCACTGTATTTACTTCTATTCCATGGACAAAAAACTAATCCAAGCGAATGGATGCCAGATGACAACATTTTTCAAAATGTCTTCATCGTGTTGTACTTTTGTATTCTGAAAATCAAGTCAAAAGGATGAGTAAATAAATTATATAACTTTCATTTGGGTCTACTTTCAATTCAAATGGGCCATTTAATCTTATGGTAGGAACTCTCATAATTTTGCTGATAGTTACTACTAAAAACTACACCTGGAAAAAAACTAAATCTATCTGTTTAATTATCATTTTCAACCGTCCTTCCTATGTCTTTAAAATTTCTTCCTTAAACAAGATGTGGCTGCTCATGACCGTCCGGTGTGTTGGCATGTTAATGCGTCTCTCTGATTTCTGTGACATCTCTCCTGCATGGTTGAGTCTTAGTGGGTGGGCACTGACATTTGCGTCCTTCTTCCACCCCACTGGCTCTCCCTCATCTTCACTGAAACTTTAAGGAGGTCTGTGACCTTTGACAAAACAACTTATCAACACTTTGGCCCTGTATTGTGATGCAGTTGTACTTGCCATTATGAACTAATGCAAAACTTCATAAACAAAACATAAATGTAAAAAAAGTAACAGGACCCCTTCAACAAATAGTTTTTTTATAGGAGAAGTATCATGTGGTTTCAAGCATTATACATGCTTTAGACTGTTAAACATGTTGAGTTGAAATGTTCAAAGTGGCCCACTTAAACCAAGCTATAATTTAAAATATTGTAAATGTCATGAGGTTACAAGTAATTTATTGGCCATTCTCCTGTAAAATACTGTAATTTGATTAGATTTAGCACCCTTAAAATAATGGCCAATACAATCTCTCAGAACAGACCAACAGATCCACAGTTCTGTTCTGCCCAGAACTAAACAGCACAGAGGAACTCTGACAGGTCAACCTCTGCATGGTTTTATGAGAATGACTGCACTGTGTTTAGTTTAATAGCTGTTTAAATTACTCAAGGCAATTAGTATTGCAATTAAATCAGACAAGGAGAGTAATTATTCTTTTCAATCAAAAGAGATTGTTCTGTAATTTGTGTCTATAAGCCTCAGTTGTGTAACAATCAGATCATTATTAAAATGGTGAACCTCATTAGACTCCCATTGTGTTGTACTGATATCTATAGCTCTATACAGGATTGAATGATTACCCATCGTGTCACTTATGAACAGGAAAATAAACATTATTCAAACATGATATGCCTTACAACCATCAACCATTCACCATGCTGAAAACACCTGGTTCAGATGTTACCATAATTATTCATCTTCAGATAATGCAGATCTGTTTTTTATGAATTGTTCATTCAGTAAGTCAATCACAATCTGGAAAACACAATTTGAAAAGCATCTTTATTTTTAAGTTCGTAAAAATCACCATATTTGGGATGTAGACTTGCCTTGTCATATCCAGTGTTTGAGTGAAACAACATGACAGCAGGAGACAGGATCAAGTCTGTGTGCACTGACGGTGAAATCATAGCAGTAAAGCTGGACTCAATGAATTCATTCTGTATGAGGACAATCCTGCCAACATCTGTGTTTAAAACAAACATCTAAATCTTTCAGTTGCCTGTATTTTGTTGTTAAACCCTACGAAGATGAAAATTGGTGAAGACACAAGCCAAACTGGTAAACAAGTAGCTCCTCTATACTTGAGAATATATTCACAAATCAAAATATAATGTATGTTTGGCAGGTTATGTGAGACACGCTCGCATTAGATGATCCACATCTACTTACCACAGGTTCTGTTTAAAATGAATTCCTATTTTAGTATATAATTGCTTTGCACAGAAGAAAATCCACCCTCCTCCATCCCTAACTCCACCTCACATTTACTATCAGGACTCGGGTTTCTGATGTGACTTTTCATAAGTCTTAATTACACAAAAGAATCGTTCTGTCTAACAATAGTGATCCTGACAAATCAGATTAGATTATGATTCAATGTAAAATGTTAAAAAATCAAAATACGACAACAATACATCAATTCAATTTGTTCAATTTGGTGAAAATATCACAAACTGCATTGAGACTTGGTTGCATTGATGCTATATTGACTGTAAAGATTTGTTCCATTAAGTTATACACACTTTATGTGCTCTGCCTCCTCCCACACAGTTGTAATTATTAAATGTGAATAAAAGTGTGCATGTAGTCATATCAGTGACATATTGGGAGAAGACATCTATTGCGTAATGCCAGACTTGATGACCAATAAATATGGACTTCACGGGAGATGTACAACAAACAGAATATGTCTATCATCTACCTTAAGTTTAGTTCCTTTCACAAGAATTCCAAAAACATGAAGGGTGAGATTTTATCAAAACAACACCAGATACCAACCAAATGGCTGTTCACAACTAATTGCAATAAGTTATTGTATATTCCTTTGCTTTTGTTACATGATCACCAAACATCACTCTGCTGCATATTGCTGCATATTCAGTATCAATTTATATTTCTTTTTTGGAACAGTTACAGGCTCTTAAAAGGCTCATTTCAAATGCATTGGTTTCATTGGATACAGCAATGAGGTTTCCAATATGAGCCTGGCCTGCTATGCCCTGGAAGGGTCTCTAGCACTCAGACGTCATCAATGTGTTAGATGACTTTATTCTCATGCCTCGCTGATGTGTTGCTGTTATTATTTTGGGCTGCCGTGGCCTTCAGCCAGTGGCATCGGGCGGCCAAGGGGCAGCGGGCTCACGCTGGACAATCACATTAGATTTCATCGCATTTGAGTGTTGGTTAACAGTGTTGGAAGGAATTAGAAAGATCACCAGGGATACAAGTTTAAGCCTGAGGAAATAGAGCAATAATGGAATGTCAAGGATTTGAAGGACCCAGGGGTGCAGGAAAAGAGCTGTGAACTCCAGGACAACAGTATGCAGCAAGTGCCCTACATAAATACATTTTAAAATGTAATGTATCTAATGGTTAAAGAGGGCAGGTGCTGTGTACAAAGATCATGTTGAGCATAAACTCATTGCCTGCTTTGTATACAAAATGTTTATTTGCTGCCAGATGATGCCTAATGACTGTATTGCATTAATGCTATGCTCATATATGTCAGCAGTTTATTGTCAACTTTAAATAGATGACCAGGAGTTTGTTGATTTAAGTTTGATGTTATAAATAATGATGCTTATAAATAAGTGGTATGATTCCAGCATAAAAAATAAACCATCTCTGAAATTTAAATAGATTTAACGGCTATAATGGCAATTGTATTGTTTTAATTCAAACTATTATGGTCTTTTCAGGTAATGTGTATGTTTATATTGGTGGGATTTTACCTGACCATTCGAAACAACAGAATGCAAAAAAAAATTTTTAGGAATAAGGGCCACAACACATGGCATTATGACAGAAGCCATTAGAATATGTTTTTAAAAAAGGGCTAGTTTTTAAGGATTTTAAGAGTGTTTCTGTTAAAGCTGGATCTTAAATTATATTAAAATGATGCCACTAGCCAATCATCATTTTTATAGCAAAATGTTCCTAAGGTTCCTGTGAGATTAATAACAAATTTCTAAAAATAATTCATGTGGCTTATTAAATATCACAAAAATTTACGTTTATATTAAGTTAAAAAAAACTTTCAAAAACACGTAATTTTTCGGTGGTACGTAATAAATGAAATGATTATAATACATCAGTTAATTTTTCTAAAACAAAAATTTTATATTAGTTTATGCAATGAAAAAATTTATTCTCATTTGTTTAACAAATATATATTTTTACCTACTAATTTTGGTGAATTATCCCCGAAGTTAATCAGTATTGCCTATGTTTTACTTGCATATAAACAAAATCTAAAAAGGATATTTAATTAATTAAAGCTTTTGACATATTTTTTGAGTGTAAAATGTTTAATGAAAAACCCCCTTTACATTTTAATCTAAAATATTTGTATTTATACAGGAATTTGTGTATCTGAAGCAAACAAGTGTTAAGAATTATATAAGAATCTGAATTATTAATAAGAAAACAAGCATGACCTTACATAAAACTCTTAAATACATATGCTGTTTTGTAAATTAAATTCAGATTTGCATCAAGATTTGTGACATTGCTGACATTTAATCAACCTACTCTTGACAGATGTTATACCAATATTTTTGGGAAAAATATAACTCTTTACACACTTCTACTCTGGAATAAATCTAACTTAATTTCAATATTGTGCAAAAACAAATATTTAACAGTTCTTTTCTTTAAAAGATCTGCAGAGAAGAGATTGTCAAAAAATATTTTTAACAGAAAAACATTTAGTATAATTCTTCTTAAATATACACTTTAGGACTACAGTGTTTTCCAAACTACTTTACATTTTCCAAACGTAAAGTAAAAAACCAAAACTTTGACAAGTATGTTTTATACACATTAAAATTTCAGATGTAAACTAACATTAACATTAAAATATTCTTATTCCAGGTATTGTGTAATTATTTGTGTGTATAATTTCTATGTATAATTTAAACTTTTTGATGGAGATTTATTATAAATCTGCCCATATAGCAAACTCATAAAAGAATTATCACAAATATATAACTGAATCTAAACTATAACTAAAAACTAACCTTATCTTATTTCAAATATAATATACATTTCTATATCTTGATGATGGCATCTGGCCCCATGTTTATTCAGCAAGAATGTCACAATTGTTTTAATATGCCTTGGACATTAAGATATGCTAAATAACTACTTTTATTCCTGTGCAGGACGCTGCATGAGTTACTAAAGCAGCCAGGGAGAGAGGTGAGTCCCATGGATGGACCTCTCAGCACGACTCCCACTGGAGCAAATGGCATCTCTTCCAGGATGCTTCGCAGCCGCAGCGGTGAGCACACCACAGTGCCTGTTTTATTCATCTTCTCTTTCCTTACACTAATGTTGCTCTGCCACCGAACCATAATTGGGGTTATAGATCAGGATATGTATCACCTTCTGAATCACCCTTAACCTTAATGTCTGAATAACATTTGTGCAGTGATGTGCAAATAGCCAGAAGACCGAGCGACTTGGTAAGCATGCAGTGGGTTTACTTACGAGAATCTGTGGATGATGTGTTCAAGCATGAATAATCACAGTGAGATTAGAAAGTCCATGTTTTTTTGCACACCTCTGCCCAGAGTCTCTGTTTCTCAAAGGTCAAGTCCCATAGAGTATTACATGAGAACACATACTTTGTATCGCTGGCTCACAGCTGCTTTCCTTGTTTTTTTTTTGTTTGATTATGTTTTACTTAATAATAGATTAAACAATTGACTGACAGTTTTCCATCTCTATTAAACTTAACTTGAGATCCCCTCACTCATGGTAATGCACATCTTTGAGAATAAAATGTTCTCTACATTCCTTATAGACGAACAGACATCAAGTAGGCAGAGCTGGATCCAGCAAAGTGATTGATGTAGACATAAATAGGGTAGAAGAAAATGTGTCCTCAGGATAGTATAACATTCATGTCATCGGTGCATTAAGAAAAATACATTATCTACAGTTTTACTTGTCTCACTTCCCAGTTCTTGTTCACTTCCCTCTCCTAAATCTTTAGCGATTCTTCCCTTCATCATGACTTCTGCAGAATCAGACAAAATCTACTTTAATAATAGTAGAATTATTTATTTCCTGGTGTAATTGTAAATAAGTACTCTTACATTTGTTGAACAGGAATTTGATGTGAAACTTTTTGATAAAATGTTTGTATAAAAATGTATTTATAATGTATATATAACATATATGTATATTATATATATTTGGCTTCCATGCTATGTCTAGGCCCTACATATTTCCATTTGTATCTTCAAGGAGATTGATCTTGATGCATTGCCTCCCTCCCTCATGCCAGCTTTTACACCTTTACATTATATCATATCTATTTCTCCTCAAGAACCAGAAGAAACAAAATTTTTTGCTCATCTATAAAAGCAAGCAAGGTTTTCTCATCTACGAATTCCGCTCAGTGGATTTACACAAGCATGAGACGCAGTGAGCTCCAGACCGACAGTTGATGTGGGGTTTATGCTGATAAGAGGCATCTGTGCCCGGCTTATACGGTACACTTTTCCCTGCACTTTGTGGAAAGGATTTAAGTTTCGCTCTGAGGTGCTTAGTGGGTTTTTTGCTCCGACTGAGCATCTCTCAGCGTATAGTTTGCATCTTTAGTAATAGTGTGAAGATTTTAATACTTGTGGTGGAGTGGAAAGGTTGAAAGACCTGACATCTCTTCATGAAGGCTTTTATCTAAAGGATTAAAGTGGGAAGATATTTGGAATTATTTTTTGCCTCACTCTCTTGCCTGGAGGAGATAGGGTTTACATGAGTAACAGCATTTCAGCATCTATCCTGATAACTTCAGGACATTATGAGCTGGTATCAGGAAAAAACAGGGATTTGTAAGCATAGTCAGATGTACATAACTATAAACTATAGCAACGACATGCAGAACTGAACAATTTTAGACATGTCCTTCTTGAAATCTCCACCTAAGGCAAGCCTTTTATATGGCATTACACACAATACTACATATACCTCACACTACAGCATCACTGAGGTTTGTAATGCTTCAGGCCGAGATAGAGAGTGGCGCTGACGTCTGTCCACAACGATGCACAAATATACAGATGCCTCCCTGTCCCACATTAGTGCATCTCTGTTGCACATTCTCAATTCCCCCATTCAAATCACCAATCCTGAAACATGATTGGCAGGGTGTTGACCATATGTGGAAATTCTTTGGGACAATGTTGTTTCTTACTGTCCTTAAAGCTACTAAAAGCTCATCTAAATGGTTGTTTCTTGTAAACCCAATAGTGTACTTAATACTGCACATGCCGACAGTTGCAACATGGGAACTTTGAGGGAAGTTCTTCCTCTTGTAATCGGAGATATAAAAAATCATAATTTCTTTCCCTCTTCCCTTTGCAAACCTGTGATACTCTCTTTCATTTGCAGAACAAAAAAATATTTAAAATAATGTTGAACACAAAAAAAAACATTATACCCCATTGATTAAAATAGTTTAGAGAGAAATTGTTTTTGGTTACCAACTTTCTTCAAATATCTGAATATGTCTTCTGCCGAAGAAAGAAGGTCATGACGGTGAGTAAACTGGATGGGGTAAACTGGCCCTTCTTTTTGGGGTGAACTGCCCATCAAGCAGACCCATGTTGCTTTAATGTTGACCCTGTTTGGGTGACCAAGGTCACATGGATCAAATGTTTGAGAAACCTATATAAAAATATATAATTTTTCGCAATTGTAGCACACGATGCCAAGGGTGAAGAAATTATGCAACTCAGCCTAAATAACCAGCATAGAATCATACTAAACACAAATTTGGCACCACAGCCTTAACAAAGGCAACAAAAGCTGTTATTTACCCTCTAGGTTTCCCTTTTAACATGACTTGAAAGGTCTTGCTAGAAATATCAAATGAAGATGTTAATGTGCACATAAGACATCTCCTCTTCTTTCACACACTTAATAACATAAATGCAAAAGGTCTGGCTTTTCTTTCTGAACTACTATGTATTTATTTGCATATGAGTATGTGTATGCTTATAGATATATATCTTTTTTGTGCTCGTTGGCATATCAGCAATAACAGGAAAAAGTCAGATACCAAAGGATTAATAACCGCATTTCTAAAATGTATACAAAGTTGTATTAATTTGAGAGCGAACTATCTTTTAAAAGGGAATGGAGATTTTGTCAGAGCAATCACGGTCTACATTTCTGGTGGTTCAATTTAACTAAGTTAAATGCAGCTGAGATATAAAGTGACTCTCTTATTCTCTTGCTTTGTTACTTTGTCAGAAAATGCTGTGCTCTTTTTGATAAACTAAGGATCTAAACGATCTAAATCCCCTCGGCTTTCATGCAAAATTCTTTTAAAGCATTGAACACGCTGTTTACCACTGCTAGAAAATGCCAGTGTCATTTTAGAACGTGTCACACAGGCTTACCCCCAAAGAACAGCTGTACACATCTCTCAGACTGCCCATGTTAAATGAAACATGACTAATGAGTAACGGAACAAACAGGAAAGAAAAAACAAAACATTCATTAATTGCATCAATGTTCCTCCTGTGCAGTCACCCACAGCGGTGAAAATAGGACATCCAGACTAGGGCATCCAATTTGAGTGCCCTGAACGACATCTATATAGTCAATATAGGCAGGATGATGAGTTACTACATATAGAATGAACTTTAAATAAGTTTTATAGTTTAACAAAGTTTCTTGGTGCATTGAAAACAATGTGCTAATTTATTTTGACACCTGTTGTAACTGTCGCAGCAATAATGTGAGTACTTAAAGTACTAAATCTTTTCACTCAATAACTCAGAAACAATGTATACAATGTATAGCATAATGCAATGTAAGTTCCTTCACATAATAGCATCTGCCAAATGCACAAATAAGTTTCTTTATGCATTCATGGTGGTGCACTAAATCAACCACCAAATTAAATATATGAGTATGATCTTTAAAGTTTATTTTGCACCTCTTCTACATTCCAGAACAGTACCATCTAAACCATGCTGGGTTCTCTTTGGGTACACCTGTCGGACTCCCTCATCCTCAAAGCAACCTCAGCATGCCAGGCCTCGGGCTGAACAAGTACACCTCTTTAAAAGCTGTCGGTAAGAAAAGCAACAAACACACCACGGACAGAACTGTTAAGTATCAAGAACAACTGTCTCTGAGTTTGTCCGACAGAATGAGGGAAGCCCTTTTGTAAGCGGGACACATCTGCGGAAGTACAACAACGTTATTCAAATAAACATCTCTGCTTGTTCAGACAGTTGTTCATTTTTCACCATTTTGTTTATAATAATTTGTCAGATGTACTAGAAGAACCGTCCTTATGCAAAGTGTTGTTTTATATGGTAACATTGAGTATTTAGAAAAATCTTCACAATAATTAAAACCAATGCAGATATTCCAAAGTTTTTCTTGCTTAAGTCACATTTGTTCGAAAAAGTTGGTGACTGGTTTAAAGAGTTCAAAGTCTTCTTGCATATCGTCAAAGATGAACTCATTTATAGTGACAGCGGAAAGCAAGGACATGAAAGTTCTTCATGTACGTTCAGACTGGACGACATTGGTTGCCTGAGATAATGAGACAATCCTTGCAGTAAAATCTAAAAAAGTGAAACAATAATGCATAAATACTAACCATATGTACAAAAACAAATCATATCCAGAAGTTACTGAACAGTGATTCATTTCCTAGATAGTCAACAATCATGATGATCACCGTGATTGTGATGATGAAGATGGCACTGCACACTGACAATACATTCGTGTGGAATAAGCTTAAGGTTGCTAACAGTCATCTACTTTAATGACATAGTGGCTCGGAAAAAGTGAAAAACAAGAAAAGAGATGCTAAACATGACTTGATGACTATGTTTTTGATAGAATGCCTTCTGACATCAGTTCACAAACCTGATGTCACATTTGATGAGCAACCAAAAGAGCATCCACAGGAATTTTACTCAATCATGTATAGGCTCATTCACATTATGATTCATACGTACATACCTTGTAAACCATTCAGATTTACTCATCCAATACGGAACAAAAGAGGACAAGTGTAGCAGCAGATGTTAATACGGTGAGACAGAGCGAGCCGCTCACAGGTAAAAACAGTGAGAAGAGGGCTAACTCATGTCCGAGGAATGACCTTTACACATTTCAGGCTAGACATGTTCTCAGATGGCCCTCAGAAGGAATCAAAGCAATTCATGGACAATGATATTCTAGGTGCTTTAATAAATAATAAATCATACTTTTATGCCTTTTCTTTACAGCTGATACTGCATCCCGAGGATACTACAAGAGTTATCCACTATTGGATTTTTCCCAACATCGTTCCCCTCCGGCATGCTTCCAACCGATGCATATGCATCTAAAAGACAAGTCCTGCCTTCACCAGGTCATGCCCTGCCATGACATCCATTCCCCCCTCTCTATCACAATCCCGCCCACCCAACTCGAGAGATCCGGCATCCCAAAGACAATCACCCACCCTCATCTTTCAAGTTCAGCATTCAAAGCTTGGGATTCTGGGCAAAGACACGTGTATCGCCAGACCTCACATCCAGGGCAGGCCAGTCGCAGACAGACTTCAGTCCACAGGAGGCAGTACAGCATGGAAGAGTTCCCCTCCCAGCCCTCAGGCTATGGAGGACACCATCTGTATCACCCCTATCCCAAACTTAAGGCCTACCAGACGAACAGTAAGACAGAGGTTACTGTCTGAGCAATGGATGAGCAAAAGACTACAATGTCATGATTGTGATGTCATTCCTATTGGTTAAGTGTTTAACTCTGTTAAGGTTCATGATGATGCCGGAATTCTCTGGTTTTCATGGTAGCACAAGCACGGAACATGAGAACTGCCATATTAACTCAATGGGAACTTAAACATTATCTCATCAGCCTGAATCAGATATATGGAGGAAAGGGACATTTTCATGGTCTCTTTATAAAGGTAGAACCTCACGATCACATTCTGTATGGGGGATTAAAGACAATTCAGAGTTTGTTCTGCTCAAGAACCGGGTTAAATCTCAATAAGATTTGTGCATGAAACTACGCACTGTTCAGTTTCAACTCTACTTGTCCTAGTTACACTTTGTACAAACACTCCAATAAATGACAAGAGAAGAACAATGTGACTTCCAATGCTTCCTACTAGTATTCGATCATCAAAGCTTCTACTCAATTGCATAAAGTTAAACATTGCTTCAGGCAGTGCCTTCACACAAAGATACCCTTGTTAAAGTAGTTGTCAATGAACTTTTAGCGCAAGCTTATCGCTCAAGTTGAAAAATTTCAACTTGTGCAGATAATTTCCTCTGATTTGCGATGCCTTTTGCATTAATTTGCGTCTTTGCATTGAGTTTGTTTGTAATTTACCAGCCAAAAACGCATTGTGTATGGTGACCACCAATGATTGGGTGTCACTCGTCTCTTGACAAGAGGTCATTAGAAATTGTTCCTAGTTTTGGTTACTCTAGGAACAATAAACAAACCCTGCAGTAACTGACGGAAGAGGAATGATGGGAGCTCTGCTGTCTAGCTCCTATTGGTGGTCGCTCCGAAAATCGCTCTTCATTTGCATTAAGTTGAGATTTTTTCCATTTTTTCATGTCTCTACACATGCCCACTTCCTGTCTACGTTGCTGGTTGTGTGAACAGAGGGGTCTAAAATTCATGTAATCTTTGCTAATTTAATACAATTCTGTGACAAAGTAGTTTAGGTGATTTAATGCAACAAAAAAGGTCATTATGACGGGCATAATAAAAAGCAGTTTGGTTCCTTTGAGATACACCTTTGCACCAAAAGAAACATGTTAAACATGACACAGAATTAAGCAAGTTGCCTACAGCATGAAGAAACGGATATTCAACTTGAAAATTAGTTTCATAACAAGCTATGCAATGACAAAATATTACCTTTAGTATTAAAGAAATAGTTCATGCAAAAATTTTAAATATAGCACCAATAATTAAAAGTGCTTTACCAGTCCTGTAAGACTTTACAATTAGAATATATTTCTTAACATTAGTTGAAAAGATAGTTAGTGAAAATACATAAGCCAACACTAAACAACAATGTTCATATCGTTGTTCCAAATTTACATAAAGTTCTTTGTTCTAGTTAACACAAGAAAGATATTTGATAGAATGTGTGTGACAGTATTAATTATTTTAAAATATTTTATTGTTCTGTTTTTAAACCATTAGATATTTTGAGGAATGTAGACATTTTTGGGTTACATTTGACTAACATTCTTATTTTTCCTGCTATGGTAGTCAATGTGGTCCTAGAAATGTTAAATATACAAACATTCAGCCAAATATTTTTCTCTGTGTTAAACCAAAAAGAAAATGAATTGAAATTACTAGGCATGAATTTATGTAAGAATTTTCATTTTTGGGTGAACCAATACTTAAACTAACACTAATAATGAATAATGCATGCGATTTATATTGAGCATTATAAGTTTATTAAAGCAAATATTTTAAGTAATGTGAACAAATCCCAAATGACAAAAAACAAATCCAATCTTCCTGTAAAGTTTTCCCACTGTTTTCTACAACCATTGTTAAAATAATTTTCTCACAGACACTAGATGTCAAGGCAAGCATTGTAGTGTTTATCTTTATTCTTGTATTACAAAGTAGGTTAACCAAACGTTTACCCCAGAGACAATTCAAGTATAAATGTTTGAAAGCTTCAAAAACAAACCTTCACTACACTCAAGTAGGTTTTATTTATATTTTAAAATGTTTGTAGTGTTAAAAATGTATGTAGTTGTGTTATTTGTGATTTAAGTAGGCCTATTGAGTTGTTTTTCATTTTATGATCCTGTGACCCAACTGTTCTTTTCTTTTGAACATTTTACAAAAGCATCATACTTTTTCTGCAATATAGTATCATTTTAATATTTAAGTAACAATACAGATATCAGAAAATAAGTGGTTATGAAAGACACTAAGTGTACAGCGCAATGGCTAAAGCAAAAAATGTTTGTGTCAAAAGCAAAAACTATGTATTCCTTTTTTAAACAACAGATGTTTTATTATATAAGTCAATATTTAATAAAATAAAATTATCAACAAAGCCTGAATTTATCAATTAACATAATTAAGACTTTATTGTTGAGAATTTTATTTCTCTAATGAGTCGTAAGATTGACACCGAAAATGGTGACATTAGTATTATTTGAAGGGCTCTTTTCAAAAACGAGATAAATCCATTTTAATAGTTTTCTGAAAAGGATGTTTCTAAACTGGACCCACGTATTTTGTTAATATTCAATTTATCACATGTTAAACAATGATCCTTAAATAAGACAATAACATTATAGATTATAAATTCAATTCAGTTTTTTCTAAAATACTACGAATCCATAATTTTTAGTTTATTTTTATATTGTATATTGTCTTACAAAAACAAAATAACATGAAATGTATGACATCAGGGACCATAAATTAATGTAAATCAAATGAATGCAAATGTGCAGTCTGCTATTTTTACCCCCAGGTGTAGGTCTCACTGGCTCATCCAGGCCTTCAAAAGTTTTAATAGAGTTTAAATCAATCGTTATGAAATATTAAACTCAAACAAACACTTTAAACAAATTGTGATTAGTCCAGATGACATATTGAATTAAGGCAAAAAAAAAGGTTCAGGATTTTAAGCATTTTGGGGAAAAAATTCATATTTTTGAAAATATAATGATACGACCAAATCATATATTTATAAATTTGCACTTATTTAATATTGAGTAAAGAGCTCTTCAATTCTTTATATTTATTTTTTACTAAAAGCAGCAGGAATATTTTTGCAGGTTATGTTGTGGTGCACTCTTGCCCCCATTTGGTCACTAGTGATGGCGCAGAATGCTTTGGACAACTCTCAGGTACAACAAACACAAAAAATACATTAAGACTTAAGCTTTTGATTAAGCTAGTTAAACTAAGAGAAAAAGATTTAAATAAATATTAATGTCCATTTTACAAAACAGTAGTACTTTCAAACATAAATGGAATTCACCCAAAAATGCAAACTCTTGTCATGAATTACTCACTCTTTAGTTTTTCCAAACTTATAAAATTTTTTATTTGGGTGAACACAGAGAAAAGTGTTTGAATAAATGCAGTTTTTGTTACCTTTGACTCCCATAGTAAGAAAAATTACAAAGGGAGTCAAAATTATCACAGAATTTCACTTTTAAATTTTACATTCTTCAAACTATTTTATTTTGTGATAACCTGAACAAAAACTTTATATTTTGCTTCTATGGTTATAACCAAAAACTGTCAAAGCATTCATCCACTTATCTTTCTCTGTGATCCAAACAAACAAATTTATACAGATTTGGAACAACTGGGAGGTGAATAATTATTTTGGGGTGAACTATTGCTTTAAGAAATGTCAAGGCAACTTTAAGGTAAAACAGTTCAAACATTCATTTTAAAGTTGGACTAGCGCTAAGCCTGGAAACTAAAATATGCACCTTTCGATTCCCAAATGCAGAGTTGTCCTTGGTTTGGTGTTCTGGTATGCATGATTGCATTTCTTATCTGTGATTCTTCATTATACTGAACATGGTTGTTACACATTTAGTGTGATCTCTTACTAACCATTTTGTTGTTTTTTAAAAAAAAGAGTGAAGTTTTAACACAATACCCAAGAATTGATTTGGCTTTGCGAAAAAATCCAGCACTGTGCACTATATGTAAATGCTGCAACAACAATAAAACACACTTGACAAGGCATTTTTTTTATTTTATTTGTCTTTTTCTTAAAAAATAATTAGTTCCAAATACTCTGAAACCTGAACCCCAGCACTGACCTCCACCATATAACACTACAATCATAGGGAACAAACCAGGTTTCAGAAATATATTGATCCTAAAGTACAGCAATGCATAGAGATCTGGTGAATGCCACCAAACCTGGTTTCCTGCAACGCCCATTGCATTGGGTTGTTTTATTAAACCAGAGCACCAGTCAGATCGGCCTAAGTGCAATGTTGGAGAACAAACAGCTGAAGAACAGCTTTAAACGAAGCAATAAGAGGGCTAAGTATATTTTCTTCTGCCTCATTTTTTATTTTTTGTTGTGAGCATTTGTGATTGCATAAAGCTTTGAATCTAAGGGAGATCTCACACAATCAGAATGAGAGAGGCAATACATAGAGTTGCAATGTAACCTCATATACTTAAGCTTTCGTAGCTTACCTGAAACAGGTAGTGGACAAAATACTACACTATAATGAGCTGAAAAGGATTTCTTCTGATTGTTCTACCTGGTGTGCTTACAGCTAAATCTATCAAAAGAATTGATCAACCTCGTGTATAGATACAGATGACTGGTCTAATATCTAGACCAAAACAATGGATTTGTAGGACATGGTCAAGAAAACGTGTCTAGATTGGTCTCTCTGTTGGCAAAGGCGACAAGCCACGTGATGTGAAACATGTAGGTAATTTGTACTCAAAATCAGTGCTTAAGAGGACCTACATGAGACGCAGGTTCCGTTTAAATACCATCCGGCAATTAAGTGGAATTTGATGAAAAATAAAGCTTTTTAGCATAATAAACAGCATAAGCATCTGGAGTGTTCTGTGTACGGGACATACACAGTAATGTTGAAGGTGCTGTGTGTCGATAAGCAATTTAAGACCAAAAGCTACAAACATGAGTCCCAGTGGAGCTGCAGATCCGTGCTGTCCAAAAAGTCTGCCGAGAACACACTGGGTGGGGTGTGTGAGTTCAGAGGGGCCAGGACCATACCGCCACCGTTACAATTACTGCCCCCTTCTCCTATGGGTATGTCCAGCCAATCCATGCTATCGAGAGTGGGGTCTTCAAAGTCCAGACTGGTTGGGTGGGACGAGAAGCTGAGGTCGCTGGTGTCCATTGGTGATGGGTTATGGTCCAGAATACTGGAAGTGCTCAGCATTTGGTTGTGGAGATCGTCTATCAATGTCAACGGGCCGTCCGGCTCCACACCGAGAAGGGGAGTCCCTGTGGTGCTTTCAAGGAAGTCCTCAAGGCGGCCAGTGCCGGAGCAGGGCCTGTCTTGCTGGTCTGGGAGCTGTTGGGGAGGGGAGGGAACTGGGTGGTGAGCGGGCGGGGACAGGTGGAGCGGAGATGGAGGTGGTGAGGGAGAAGGGGGGCTATTGTGTAAGTCCGATAGGGAGGGGTCCTGATTGGCTTTAAATCCAGGTGATATTTCTGGTGAGAATAAGCATCAACATTTTTATTCTCAAGCAGTAACTTTTGACCTATGTAATTAAAATGCATTATTAACAGATTTTTACACCCATTTTAAGTGATCATGTGATTTAAGAGACTGCAAAAAAATCTTTAGCATTTACTATCCTCTAGTCATTTTTATCCTAATTAACTCAAAGGAACTCAAAAGAATACATTTTGAAGAAAGTTGGTAACTAAAACAACTGGTCCCTTTTTATTGTACTGACACAAAACTATTTTCAATAATGTTAACAACACTCCTCAAAATATCTTCTCGTGTGTTCTCTATAAGGAAGTCAAACATGTTTGGAACCTAGTAAATGTGACCTTGTCTGTGAAAACCTAAAGCTAAAGCCGGTAAAACAAATTGAGAGATATAATATGATTTCAGCCATTAATGTCATAATTTCAATCTTGGACATGGCCTTACTCAATCAATATTAAATACATTACAAGATTGTATTTTCAAAGAATGTTCTTTAAATTGTGTAGAATTATTTTTTTTGTAGAAAACAGTTAATCATAAGAAAGGATATCTTGCTGGGTTTTGTAGACAGGGTCACAAATGATGACATAATCTTACAGCCTCAGAAGATTTTTACCTCCACTCTTGATCAGGATTTCAAAAAGGTCATCTATTTGCTGGTTGTTAGAAACGTGTTCCTGTAAACAGAGCAAATTCCCAACATTACTTCAACAGAAGCAGAAAAAAAGTAGATGTCATGATGAAAAAAACAAAGAGAGAGAAAGAGAAAGAAAGAATAGGTTTTACTTTGA
Source organism: Triplophysa yarkandensis (assembly GCA_033220385.1). Taxonomy (NCBI): domain Eukaryota; kingdom Metazoa; phylum Chordata; class Actinopteri; order Cypriniformes; family Nemacheilidae; genus Triplophysa; species Triplophysa yarkandensis. Next base: position 9,079,213 of record CM065672.1, read on the forward strand.
AACGTTGAGGGTTTGGCTTTGGGGAAGAAGGGGTAAACAAAGTGTGGTGGTCAAAGGTTGGGCATACCTCCTCCTTATAGAGGAGATTATGGGAGGAGGAAAAATAGAAACAAAAGACGTTTCAGCCAAGCTTAAGATGGAAAAAATGCTAAATATAATGTTTTTTTATAATAAGCTTGTTCTGTACCTTAAATTGAGGAGGGGATGCGGGTTTGCTCAGCGAGTTTGATTCCTCAGTGAAGAAGGGCTCAAAGCTGGGTGGAGCAGATACGGGTTGGCTGTTTTCCTGGACAGATGTGGTGTCCAAGTGAAGCCCAATTTTCTGGACCTGAGGGTAAAGGTGCAATTTAAAAGTTAAAGACCGCAGATACATTACATATGTTTTAATTAAATGATAAGGTTTGAGAAGGCACATTTTAACACATACTTTGGTGACGGGCTCTCTGACAGCTTGTGTTTGGTTGGCAGAATTGGAGAGATCAGTAGGCGATTGGCTTGGGAGTTTAGTAGGAGTAGACTGTAATCTCTAAATCACACAAATAATTAAGTTAACTTAGAAAATCCTTCAAATAAAAAAATTATCATATTTTATATAATATATCTTTCTATTATTTGTTCACCTGTAGAGTAATGCGTGCATTAGATTTGCTCGGAGGAGGTTTTCCAGTCAAGCTGTCTACACCATTACTGGTCAGTGCAATGAGATATCGGTTCCCATTGCTGTCGGTGACCAGGGTGGGTGTACCGTGACCCTTCAGGAGATCCAGTGGAAAAGATGTGGTGATCTGGGTAGCTGACTGCTGGTTGACAAATACTTGTGAAACCTGCAGAGTAAATTAAGCACAATTATACAAACTAATTTGCATATAAATATGTAAGAAGAGAAGGTACAGATGCTTACCTGTGGTGTCTGTAACTGCTGCTCTGGCTTATTTTGTGCCTTTTGCTGTGTCTTCTGATTAACTTGTAGCTGCTTTTGATGGCTCTGGTGTATGATGAGTTGCTGCAACTTTTGTTGCTGTTGCTGCTGCTGCAACGACGTCTTCTGCTGTTGCATCTTTTGTTGCTGTTGTAACCGTGTCTTTTGCTGCTGCTGTTTTTGTTGCAGTAACAGCAGCTGTGTCTTTTGCAACAATTGCGCCTTCCCTTGCTCCTGTTTCACTTTTGGATCCATTTGCATAGACTGCGTTTTTTGCGGTTGTATCACCTGTGGCTTTTGTTGCTGTACGTTTGGTAGGTCCACCAGCATTTGGTGCCGTTGCAGTTGATGTTGCTGCAGCTGTAACCGATGAATCTGTTGCAGCTTGAGCAGCGTCTGCTGCGAACACTGTTTCTGCTGCTTCTTCTGCGGGTGGACCTGCTTCTGCGGGTCTTCTGACGTGTCCATCTCCTCTTTGACCTCTTCCTTCACTCTCACTTCTACTCCATTGGAGAGAGAAGATACATTGGCGTTAACGGTGTCGTTCGTGCCCTCTGCAGATGCTCCACGCTTGCCCTGCTCCAGCTGGTAGCGCAGCGTCTCCACAAGCTGTTGCTTTTGCCTGAGCATGCGTGTTAGCTCCTCTATCTGCTTATCCTTCTCCTGAAGCATTTGGTCTTTGTCTAGAGGGGTAGTTTGCTCCTGAGGCTGGGATGCTGGCAATGAACCCGGCCGGGAGAGGATGCAGCAGGCCTGCATCTGTCCGAGGGGCTCCTCTTTAACCGGAGAGGGATGCTCTGGAGAGGGGTGTAGGGTAAGCTGGGTGAGGGGTGAGCTGACCTGTTTAGGAGAGAAGGGGGACAATGAAAACCAACTAGCTTGTCGACTATAATGAAAACTAAATTTTGCAATCTTACCATTTCTCCAAATACATCTCCGTTACAGCTGGCCTCATCTGGACTCAACCCAGCCATGGAGCGGTCGGAAGGGGTGGGCGAAGCAGGAGGGGAGGAGCTAGTGCTGCCGAAGCGCATTATCTGAGGAGAAGTTGTGGCATGGGTCCTTGTGGCAGCTGCTATGGTAAAAGAGGACATTTTTACATCTTTTGACTGAACTGGAGCAAGGGAGGACTTCGCAGCTGATGAGGAGCCACTGTTCTGTTCCTGGTAGTTTTTCAGTCGCTCAATGAGATCATTTTTTGTGCCGGATACAGTCAAGCCTCTTAACTTCAGCTCGTGTTTGAGGTCGGCAACCTGCAGGAACATTAAATAAAAAATTAATTCCGCGATTTGTAAAAATGTTTCAAGTGAGGGGATGAATTTAAACTTTGTCCCACTTTCAATTCATCCAGGTTAGGTGGCAAAGTGCTGGGCTTGGCTCCTCCCACTGAGGTCTGGCGATTGGGACCATTTTGATTGGAGGACAATGTGGTAATAGTTTGGGAGGGGGATGGGCCAGGATTGGTGGATGCTTGCTGCATTTCAGTAGAAACTCTAGAAACAAACATATTATTTAAATATCATAAAATGTATAAGACATAACATAATGTGCCTTCCATTTTATGCATTTCATGCTACAAATGTTTACATATTCCACTCACTTTGGAGGGGCGGGTAAGATAGTGTGGTAGTTGTAGTGCTGCTGTTGCTGGTTTATGATCTGAAGCTGAAGAAAGAGCTGCTGCTGATGGAGGATCTTGGCATACGAGGAGTCCAGCTGAGGCGGCGGCTCTCGCTCGTTCTTCTGGTCGGGCGGGATGTACTGGTGATATTTGAGTTTCTTCACTTTGGGTTTGTTATCTTTGGGTTTCTTAGGCCGCTGTGAAGCCCGATCTGTGCTCGACTTGGACTGCTGCTGATGTGGCCATATAGTAAAAAAGGGTAAATCCATCAGTTTTACACTGAATTGTAGCATGAATATTACACATTTGTTCATAGTTTTATAATGAATCATTATGGATGGGTTATCAATTTACCTTTGTATGTCCTGTAGGTGGGCGGGGACAGTTTGTCATAGTAGTTTCATTTGCCGGATTATGTGGAGGAGAGGCGTCAGATGCACAGAATACAGGTGGTGTGGCCTGAGTGAAGAACTAAAATCAAAATATTTGTTTATATAAAATTTTATATTATTATGCTTGATGTTTTAAACAGTTTTACTGTAAAAAACAAAAACAGAGTAGGACTGACACCCCATCGGAAGACCAAAACTTGATTCTTTAAACACGTTTAAACAATTCATAGAAAGAAAGTCACTGTTGTGAAATATCTTTAAATGATTAAACACTTAATAATAAGGTCAAAACTTAACTTAGTTAAATCATACAATATAAATCAAGCATGTAATAGTGCTGCCCTCTAGGGTATTGAAAGCGTGCTTGCAAAATTGTACAACAAAAATAAGAATACCTGAGAAGGTTGGAGGTCTCCGTTTATATTCAGCATATCAGAGGGGGAGTGTTGAGGGCCGAGGCTGAGTGGTGAGTCCTGATTGCCCAGTGGATCTGGTGACAGAGCATCACTACTGTCCTCGTCCAATGAGGAGCTCTCACCCTTTGGAGACTCTGTACATTCGAGAAAGAAATGATGTCAGTCAGACCTGTGCATGGAGATTATACAGATACATAAAAACTACAGAAGTGATTCATAAATGCAATTTTTGCATTTGTTCTGCATTCTTAGACTTGTCACAAACACTACGCAAATATGCTGTATTAATGTGGTTTTGTACTGCATGTTGTGTTTATTAAAGCAGATTTGATCAGATTATTGAGCCTGGCTGTGGTTTTGCTCATGGTAATTACTAATCAGTAGGCACAGACACAGCTATCATGAAACAGCCGTATTGACAGTGGGTTTAAGTCTAACCTATGAGCGCATGCACAGGGAGGATGTTCTTGTGGACCAGCTCGATTGGACCAGGGCGGTGGGAGATCTTATCGTTGAGGTCGTCAGCCAGACGAGCTCTCTTCAGCTTCAGCTGCTTGGCCTGCAGCGAGGGCTCGGCTGAAGTTTCTGTGGGTAAATATTAACAGCTCAAACACTTCCTTTCCTGGTAAAACCAACTCAATCTCCTGCGGAGCCTATTGATTATATTAGATGTTTTTGCAGAGTGCTCAATGTGACTATTTATTGTTCAACATAAATGCTACATGTATGCAGAAGTTGATGAAGTGTGATGTTAAACGTTGGGAAGATAAAATGATAAAGAAACATTTGACGACGATTATCAGTTCTAGACCACTATATTACCTATACAGTATTCCTATATATTGAAATCAATATTTTATATATTTTTTTACACTTTCTGTCTTTCTTAACATCTGCCATTACTCATTATGGATTTTCCCTCTCAGATGCAAATACATCATCTAATTCGATCCTGTTACTCACCTTCTAAAATGTGCATCCTCACCAGTTCAGACCTCTCTGGACGACTCCTGATCTTTCGCTTCAGGTAGTCCTCCGTCTGTAAAAGTAAAATATAAAAAAAGAACAATCAAAAAGGATGAAAGAAACCCTGTTTGCATTAGAGCCCCTTAAAGTGGTGGTTCCCAGAAATGAAATGTCCCTCATTATTTACTCACTTTCTTGTCTTTGAAACCTCTCTCGCTTTCATTTTAATACAGAACACAAAAGAAGATATTTTGAAGAAAATTGGTAGTAGAACAGCAGTGGCACCTGTTCACTTCTATCATATGAACATAAAACCAATGCAAGTGAAGAGGTCCCAGTTACCAACATTCTTCAAAATATCTCCTGTTGTATTTATAAAAGAAAACCAAACAATTTTGAAATGAAAAGTGAATAATGTTATAATTTTAATTATTGGGTGAACTTTCACTTATTGAAAGTACACAAGGTCACTGTAGAGATATGCTTACGCGTGCTCTCTCCAGACTTCTCCTCTGTTCGTGGAAGGCAGCTGGACTCTTTAGCGCTGTGTAGGAAAGAGAAATGGTTTTACTTTTTGACAGAAGAAATGTGTGCAAGACAGAAAAATGGAATGCATTTGGGTGCGGTGGACATCTCTGACAAGCACTTCATGAATGGTCATTTCTATCGGTTAAGTATCTTCAGTACTTCCCCGCTATAGAGCATTGTTGCGTACGAAAATGCCAATCGCATAAAAATGCTAACTTTAATTTGAGCATGTTTAACTTAAAACACATAGTTATACTACAGTTGACATTGATTGACCGCTGTCCCTAAAAAACTAATTTCCCTATAAAAATGGCAGCGACCTGATGTGGCATATTGTCTCTTCAATAAGTGTTTTAAAATAAGGAACTATTTATGTAAAGTGTAAAACATTAATAAAGGTAAAACAGTGGTAAACAAGAACAGAACTGAACTGAAAATAACCTTCTGTGTCCTGAACAAAGACACATTCTACAACCAAACTGATTAACATGAATGTGTGTTGAACAGCACATACGGGTCAGGCTTGTATTTCATACTTGGTTTTACACCTCTATTTTCTATATGAAGAACCATATTATGTCAAAATAGGGCACGAACGACACCGTTAACGCCAATGTATCTTCTCTCTCCAATGGAGTAGAAGTGAGAGTGAAGGAAGAATATTTACAAAACTAAAACAGTAAATAGTGATATGATCAGGGGTTCTCCATACAATATGAAAACAGGTTACATGCAGGAAGAATAACTTTGGAATTAAGCTGCTTGTGCAACCGGTGATGAAATTTCTAAAGCCACATAGGCATATAATAATAAATATTGACAAGGCGACACCCTAAACTTGACCTGAACAAAATTCAAATAAACATAAAAAACTGTCTATACACGAATCACTGCAAAATGTTTTGTTTAATTTAAGGAAATGGACATTAATCTTATGTCAATGCAACGTCATATGCATCATACATTGTACACTTGTGCAGTTTTTGCAATATTTTTCATTCTTTATGTAATCCCACTGGGTCTCATGCACTGCTGTAGTTAAGACATTTTAAAGCTGAGTAGTTACAATGCACCTGCATCAAAACCTCGGCCAAATGCAGCCACTGTCAATAAATAATGTAATGTAAGGTTTTCATTCCTGTATAGCACCGAGTTCCTAAAGCTTACATGGTGGGACTGTGAAAACGCATACTGATAAAATGCATAGTTTACATACTGTACATAGAGCCTAAAATGTATAGTGTTCTTGCCAAAGTTTATTTCTGACTTTATCTATTCAAGAATTCTAGCTGCTGGACTATTTCTTTCTTTTCAAAGAAGCAACAGTAAAAACTGTGAGTTCTCTTGTCTTGAACACAAAATAAGGAACTACAAATAATATGGGAAGTACACCACATGATAACACAAGAGTCTTTTCACAATGACTGAGTGTTGGCTATTAAGATCCAAGACTTCTTGTAAAGGCAAAACAACATTAGGAGACAGTAGGTGCACAATAAAATGCATGTATTGATAAGTAATGCAGCTAGGCTTTTTATTCCTCAACATGCATTATATAATCGGAACCAGATGTCACAGCAACATGTTTTGCACTAGTCCAGGATTTGATTGCTACATAAACGTTGTGGCACATTTAAATTAACTGAGACAATTTCACACAGAATAAGCGGTTGTCAATGTTGCAATGTATATTTACACCAACATGCAATAATTACTACACAATAGCAGCAGAACTGATTGACAGGTAAACCTTTGTTAATACCCATTGGAACATTCACCAGAACATTTTCACTGGTATACATTATTATTCTCATTCTTCACTGGTATACAACAAAACACTACGAAGACTGGTGTTACTGTCTAACTTGTATCTAATATAAGCATCTAATATAAAAATTTTGTCATAATTTGCTCACCATCCAGATGTTTAAAAAAGACTATTATGGAAGTCAATGATGGCCCAAAATTACATTCAAGCAAAATTACTTACAAACTATATATCTTTCATTTGTGTTCAGATTAATAACTTTTCTGGGTGAACTATTCTTCCAAAATAACACAACGCCATTGCATTCTTTACAACACATTAAAGTAATACATGCACATTTTTTTTTGCTGCAGGGAAGATCTAACTTAACTTTCTAAATAATTTTTGCAAGTTGCTTTAATAAACTGGTTGGAAGGTGATCTTTTGCTTACAATTTGAAATCAAACCCCATTTTTACACTTATGTTCATTCACTTACTTACGATTTACTAATGAATGTAATTAACATTATTTAATTTGCATATTTGTATGGGACATTAATTAATCCTGAATAAGCGCTTTTACTAAAAAATGAATGACATTGTGTGAAATTTTTGTTATTCACAGAATACTTTATTAAATGCATGACAGTAAATGAGTAAAATTCAACTTACGAGGCATGATTCCTTGGCTAACCAGCTCCTCTCGCGTTCTTCTCTGTTGTAGTTTGAGCTGTAGAACTGCATGGATAGAGAGGAAGAGTGTCAAACACAGAGAATCAAAAGGGCAGACGAGATGATCACTTAAGGGTCGCTGAGGTAAGCATCTGTTATGTGTATAGACAGCTCTACGCTAGTAAGCTGGACATCACTCCTGGAAAGGACTCTTTACGTTGCTTTTGAACTAAAGAGTAAAACCAAATGGGAGGGACTGTGAATGTTGAGGTTGTTTGGGTGGTTTTTCAAACTTCCTGTTTCACCATGCAAAACCCCTTTCCTCAATTCAAAAAGTGCAATAAAGAGTGTCAACATGCAACAAAGGTTGACAGAAGTGGGGCGAATCAGGCAGGAACTTTATCGGAGATGGCCCAACAAATAGTTAACGTTTTTTCTTCTGCGAAACACAAAAGAAGATATTTTGAAGAATGTCGGTAACCAAGCAGCAGTCTTGGTTACAGCCTTTATACACAAAACCAAAGCCAGTAAATGCAAGTTCAACAACATTCAACAAAATATCTTCTTTGTGTTCTGCAGAAGAAAGTCAATGAGAAGAATTAGATTTTTGGGAGCACTCTCTTTTTAAATTCATGCTACAACTAAGTTGTGTAATAAAGGATGTGAAGCATGAATTTTGATGGCACGTTGGCACATGAGGCGGTTGAGCTTTGCAGTCAACAGACGCAAGCATGCACCTGTCGTTCCTGACACAGTGACATCATCACACACATAGCATTTCTTTGTTTTCACCGGTCAGCTGTTCTACCCTTCACGGTTACTATGTCTGAGGATCAGATCAGATTGTCTCATACATTTGTTGCGTCTCTCTGACCCCTGCCAGAAATACAGTTTGTATGAGGTAACATACACAACGGCTGACACAAGACTAAGATTAGTCCTGAGGTTTTGATTCTGTTGTTTTTTGGTTCCTTTTCTCACTTAAAAATCAAACACTTCAGTTCTTGCAATCATTTACTCTTCCTATTCCCACTTCATTTTAACAGCTGTCTTTGACCACCCACTCCTACACTATTTCTGTCCCCACTGAGGAAGAAACACAAGCCCCCTAGCACCTCTCTGAGAACCTGGCCTACTACTGTAAATCAATCAGATGCTCTTAAATGCCAAGGCTCTCAGTCCCAAGAGCCCGGAAAATTCTGTTAGAAACCTGCATTAAAATCTTACAAGAAGTATGTCAAAAAATCAGAAACACCAAGTAAATGTAAACAATCAAAAAATCTCTGTGTCCGGGGTCTATATAAAACAGGTCTCTGGCCTGGCAATGCTAAGAGGTCAACTGTTGCCTGCTCTTGGTCCTGTGTCGCAGGGGTCATTAGACACTGCAATAAGTAGACACTGGGATAATTAGGTCTGATGTGCTTAGACTGGAAATTAAATGTGGTTCAATTCAATGAAGATCATGTATACTTTAAAGGGATAGTTTACACAAAAAATAAAAATTGTGTCATTATTTATTCACACTCTTTTCATTTCAAACATGCATGACCATCGCTTATTCATAAATAAAACATAAAACAAGATATTTTTAAGAAGGGCCAAACATCTATGGCAACCAGTCACTTCTATGTAAACAAACCAATGCAAGTGAACAGGTGCCAATTACCAACATTCTTCAAAAGTTTTTCTTATGTATTCTGTGGAAGAAAGTGACTTATGAAATTTTTTTGGGTGGACTATCACTTTAAGTACAAGGTAAGACATGATTTCTTTTTTTTTAAATGATGTCATAATTTACTCATCTTTGAGTTGTTCCAAATCTGTAAAAATTTCATTGTTCTGATAAACAATATGTACGATATTTGGATAAATGCTTGTAACCAAACAATTCTTGTTGACTAGTAGAAAAGCTTATTTTATAACTTTTTTAGTTTGGCAAATACAAAGTGAGATGTTTGAAAAATTTAGAAGAGCAAAAGTTCTGGGCACTTTTGACTTCATTGCAACTTTTCCGGCTATAGTAGTAAGTGGGGTCAAAGAACTGTTTGGTTACAATCATTTGTCCAAAATATTTTAAATTGTGTTCAAACAGCAAATACAATTTTCCAGGTTCGCACACATTTATGATAGGTTATTTATTTCGGGGTGAACTATCCCTTTTTTAGATGTATAACGAAAACAATGCCCACCTTCTTTGAGGCTATGATAAGCATGTCTGTCACAATCCAGATTGTCTGTCTTATCTTGGCCACTTCTGATTGGTTCATCCTCAATCGAGGAAGTGTCTATGTGAAGACAGTGGTTTGTGTCCAGCATGTCTAAATCCAGCTTTCAAGATGATCAATTAATATCTCACCAAAACGTCAAAACAGATATTCCATATGTGGTCCAAAAGTGCAAGGATAACAAATTCTAAGATGCAAATTATTGTTTGAAATAACAGAGCAGATAGCTTCCACTTGATTTCCTCCTCATCCAGAAGGGTAAAATCCTGTTGTTCCCTTAAAGATGGATAGGCACCAAAGCTCTGCTTATGTGAGATATAGTTAAAGGCAGAAGATGAAGATATGTAAAAAGGTGTGTATGGCAGAGCACAGAGCATGCTGTGCACTCAGCAGAACAAATTCACACAGCAGTCTGTCTCTTGCCCTCAAACACAGAGGAGGGTTTACTGAGTGCCAATGACTCTGCTTGCTTCTGCTCAGCTGTTGCCTCTCTTTTTTGCTCTACGATCTTTACAGACCCCCATTCACCCCCTCGGCTCCATTTTCACTGTTCAAAAACCTGACCCTCTTCCACCAATAAGGGTTTAAGGGAGAGTTAACTTGTCATTTCAAACCTGTGTGCTTCCTTCTGCAAAACAGAAAAGAAGATATCTCGAAAAAAAAGTAAATTGTTGGTCCCCATTGACTTGCACTGGGTTTTTGGAGACAAACATGTTTTGGCTCCAATCTTCAAAACATCTTCCTTAGAGTATTTTTATTTAGTTTAACAATTTTAATTTTCACATCTGTCTTTTGTTTTCCCTCAGGATGTGTTGATAGTTTAGTTTTTTTTGTACTTTTTTGTAGTTTTTGTAAAATTCGGTTATAATTTAAATTTCTTTCTTCTGAGAAACATACTTTGAGAAAGATCTTATTGGTTTTGTGTCAATACAATGAAAGTAAATAAATGCAATGCTGCTTGCTTACCAATGTTCTCTTAAATATATTCTTTTTCTGGTCTGCACCGAAAAAAAGTAAGTGAAAACCAAAGACAGATGTGAAAATAATGGGTAATTAAACTCACTTAAAAAAATAAATATAAAGGAGATAACAAAAAGCATGTTGGTAACAAAAACCGGGTCTGGGGAACTATCAATAGAGCTCAATGCATTTTACTCTGGGATAATGCTTAAAGGGGTTGTTCATCTTAAAATAAAATAAGATACAAATCCTGTTATTACAACGAAAATAAAATACTTTGAACAATGGTTGGTACCTAAAAACAGCTTTGCCTGTTGAATTAGTTAAACTTACTCTGTGTTAAAACGATATAAGTAAATGGGTACCACCGTTGTTATCAACATTCTTAAAAAAATATTTTTTTAGTTATCTGAAGGAGGAAGAAAGTGAAACAGGTTTGAAATGACAAAGTGAGGAACTGATTTTACATTTTTGGGTAAACTATCAATTTATTTTAATTGTTTTTAAAAATCAGTCTTATATTTACATTTGAGTATATTTAGTATTACATCATTTAAGTTAGTTTGCTAACAACATATTACAATCATCCAACAATGAAAACTAACAATCTGATTTGAACCGAAGTTCATAAGCTTCTAGTTGTTTCCCTAAACATACAAAGAACAAAACATATTTTGTCTAAAAACAAGGAACAGATCAAGCAACCACCCTCTCATATGAGATGTCAACAGCCAACACATGGTTTCATGTTTCACGGGGGATTTAATAACTCTCGCCTTGTTCTCGGAAATCGTGTCACACGGGCTCCTAGGAGTCCCGGTGACATGAGCGGAGAGAGAGTGGAAGGAGGGTCACATAAAGAATGTAGGTCACCTTTGACCTTTCCTTTCTTATGAGGAGATTTGTACGGGAGTATGCCTGTCAGGACTCGACATGCCCACAAACCGGCAACTCTGTTTCCTTCAGACTGTAGAAGAAACCTCGCCCCCCTCATGCCCCCCAGCCTGGGTCCTCTCTCATTTTAAAATAGTAAGGCCAGCTGGTCTAAAGTCTCTATATTCAGCTCGGTATCACCTGTGCAAGCACTGGATAGGGTTACCCGCTGCGATCTCTGTGCTAAGGCGATGCAAACATGACTCACTTTTCTGTCTTAAAAACAAAACAATCCAAATGATGAGAATTGTACATATTGAAACATAGGCTAAATATAAACGAATACACTAGAATATCATTCTATCTACATTATTAAATATGCCAAGACGCTTCAAATAAGCAGACGGGGCAAATACAGTACTTCAGCCTCCCCTGAGACAAAAGCATAACCCTGATCTGCTTTTAGCCCACAAGCTCAGTGCTGTCGCCACCATTCAGTGAGAATTCCCAGCAGTAAAGTCTCACGCTGTTGATGACCACAAGTGCTCAGTGCTGAATACAGAGAAAGTCCAAATGCTAATCCTGTAAAGCACAATACACCACCTTGATCAAATAAAGCGCCACAGATAATAAAGTCAAAGTTCTTGAGACACCCACATGAGTAACCCGGCATAGTAACACAAGCAGTACAAATATTGTTATGGCTGCGAGAGCTGGTTGATGATTATTGGTCAAGATTAACCCCAGGTGTGGCAGTGGGCTCATTATTTTAAGTAGTCACATCCGCATTTACATTTGAACATGGCCATTTACTGGTGGAATATTATTAAGTTCAATTTAAAAAGTTCAATTTACCGTTAAATTTTTTACATAGGGAGAGTAGTATATATATATACATATACGCCCTCATGCATGCATGCCAATATTGAGAGTAATATTTGTTTTTATTGTATACAATTTGTATCAAAAAATAATTTGCTTAATAAATTGTGTAACTTTGTCATGATTCTTCTACCGGTAACCCCAAATAACACTGGCAAGACTTTTAACCTACAATCTAATAATTTACATGAATAATTTTATTTTGGATCAAGTACAGTAAAAAGCCCCGCCCACGACTTCCAGATCACATTCATATGCATCTAATCTGTGCTTTTCCTTTCTGCCTTTAATAACAACAACGTCTCGGTGGTCATTGCTCAATTTCCATCACAAAACACTCCTTCTGGAGTTTTGAATGCTATCATGACGTTAGTGCTCTCATGCCATAAAGTCTCCAAACCAAGCACACTAGAACCAGACAAACGAAACAGGATTACACAACAAATCTCCTTGAGCCAAAGCAGGCCTTGCATACAAGTTTTCTTTAAAGTAGAAAACAGACAAAATGAGAAAACAGGTCAGTCGTGACACTAGTAACATAAGCCGCTTAAGTTAAGAGGAGAAAGAGCGAGCACAGCAAATGAGGTTACGGCGAAAGACAGAGGAAAAAGCGGTTCACATTCAGCCTCTTCTGTTTTTGGGCTCGCATTGCATAACATTCATCTGAGCTCATTTCATCCAGAGTGCTCCCGGCCTACTTTCCCTCAGCTCTGCAAATCATGACACTTGACTTTTGTTCAATATTTTGTCCAACTACAACAGCAAAACAAATGCCATTGTACCCCTCAACTCCGCAACTCCAGACATGACTTGACTAGAACAACCTCTACAGAGAATATTGGGCGGTGACCCAATCAAAAGTCTATCAAAAATGACCACTGTATCAAAAGTGTTTATCAAGCATGTCAAATAATAGTGAAACACTTTCTCAAGGTTTTGATAGGTTTGTTTATCCATCTCTTTGTGATCGGAACAGACCTGCAAAACTTTTTTACCTTAAAAAAAAATACATTCTTAAAAACACTGCACTCATGCTGGAGTAGTTAACCTGGCCTGTTAGGACTTGTTAACCTGTCAAGGAAGAGCAGAACTAAATTATGTCTACCCGATTATTATCTTCAATAACTTTTGACCACTTGCTGTTTGTTTTGCAAATCCTTCACTGTATGCGAATAGGAATGTAAAAGCATGGTACAATTAGCCACAAATGCAACATTTTGTTAGTTTTGATGGAATTAATGACAACCTAGGGCAAATATTTATCGAAATCTTACAACGTTAACATTAGCAGAGATTTAATCCCAAGTAAAATGTACATGTTTATACCTAAATACAATTTGGTTGTCTTGAAAGCATTCTGTGTATACAATCTCAGAATGAGTGAGTAATGTTTAGCCATGGAGCTGGAATAACAAGGACACACAAAAAAAGGACTAGAGAGGAGCGGTTCTCTCATGCGACTGGCCTACAGAAAACATCCGTTAAAACCACCCTTGGGATGGTTGGGCACGAAAGAGTATTCAGATTCTGATTGTTGAATCAAGAATGTTTTATATCAAAAATACAGTTTTTATGAATGTGTGGAGCATTCTTGTGCATCAAAAGCCAGAGAAAGCAAACGGCAAAATAAAAAATAAATAATTCCATAAATGTGTTAGTTTGGTTGACAATACACTTTTTATACCTCATGGATATAAATGCATTATGGGATTAGGCAAAGTGTTCCAAAACAACTCAAATAAATCATAGCTGCTCTTATAATCAGAGCTTTGGTCCATGCTTCTAAAAGCACTCTTCCCTGAAGCCATTCCTTAGCTATTCCAGGAACTTTTTTATTCATTAGTTAATCTTGTCAGCATTGCTAATGTTGCTTTATCGCTGTCATCACAATAAGCGTGGCGTGTTGTCCAGTGTTATGATCTGATTAAGCACAGCAATGGGTCTTGTTAAGTTAATACAGAGGTATGGCTCTCTTTTCCTCTCTCTATCTACCTTCATCCTGTTATGTTCTGGGCCTGTGTAAGCACGCTGGAGTTTAACTTGGCATACATCCCTAAATATTACATAACTTTGCAACACAGCCAGTCTACAACTCAATGCAGGGGCTTAAATGGGCAGTACAGTTGAAAAACGTATGGATACAAAACTAATGCAAGTGAATAGGTGCCAGCTCCCAACATTATTCAAAATAAAAAAGTCATAGAGGTTCGGGGGGTGATATAACACAATCTTCAACTACTTTTCACTAGAGGCTCATGAAGTCAACATGAACGGATGTTTTTGTGAATATTTAATTGGGTTTCCAAAACGTAATGTTTTTGAGTGATATGAGATACAGAATGTAGAATAACATGATGGACCTGATTTAATCTATTGGAAACTGGTCGGACGGTGTTACATAGCTGTTTGGGCAGTTTTTGCCAAAGGTTTTTAGTATACTTATAACACAGATGTCAACATTTGGTGATTTAAATACCCATGTGACGTCCCTCTAAAATTTTTAAAGCATTTTAATTATTTTTAGTGAATTATTTTTCATAGTCAAGTTAGGACTTTTTTAGGATTGTCACATCTGTAACGCAACATTTTGCTCATAAATGGAAAAATAAAAATATAGTAATTATTTTATGTTCTATAAAGACCTTAACCGTGCCAATTGTCGGATTGCATTGCTTCTGGTTTGTACATTTTAATTCACATATATCTTAAGAAGTTTGTTGTCTCCCAAAAATGGTGTCCTTTTTTATCACGTCCATAACGCAGGTTTATTAAACTTTGTTTAAACATAAGAAAAATATCAGTCTATGAACACTTTCAGACAAGTTTTGTATAATATAAAGAGTTGGTTCCGTTAGCTAGCAACAATTATATTCTAAGAGTGTTTTTATGTCATGTCCATAACGCAAAAAAAGGGTACATCCATAAGCCTGGAATTGGCCAAATAACAATAAAAGTTCAAAAGCGATATTGCTTCTTGTTGGTTCATGTAAGTTAATTTAAAACATATTTTAAATGGAAACACAAAAACACATTTGTCTTTTTGGATATGAGTAGAAAGGTTACTTCACGTTATAATAAAGCCATTGTCTTAACTAGTCAATATTTTGACTATATTGCTTTAAAGTCATCCATCGCAACAACTAAGTGACTTTGTACGACCCACTTATCCTGTTTTCTGAACCACAGATGGAAAACTAAACCATTCAACTAAATGTCAGCGCAAAACGATGACATAGATTTTTTTTTCACTTTGCAAAGACAAAATATCTTCTCTGAATAACAATCACAGTATAATCACACCATAATAAGACCAAAGTGTAAACTTTTTTGACTTCACATTATTAACGGCTGTGAAGTCAATAAAGTTCCCATGATAACTAATACAGAAGCTACAAATGGGGAACTGTTAATCAAACACCGAGAAAAAGCTTAAAGGTCCATGTTAATGTCAGATCTGACTTCAAGGCACTTCTATCTTAAGGAGGGGCCCTCATAAAAAATCAATCACTCTTCACTTAGGCTTGTGCCAAGATTCCGTCAAACTTCAGAGTTCTGATTTACAGTTCTGCATACGAAAATCTTACAATCTTGTATGTCCCATGTCTGGTTGACCCAGACGTTCCAACCAAAAGGGCATCTGTTCTTTTCTCCAAGGTCCTGAGCAAGACTACTAGAGTTCAGGGGACAGCTGGTTTTACCAACAAAGAGAGGGAGAGCTTCTATCTATCGTTGACACATCCTACCCCCTTCCAGCTGGAGCAATTTATGGGTGGGCTCTCCAAATATCTGTCTTTATCCTGTGGCATCATTGAGAGGAATTTCTCTTTTTAAAATGACAGAAACTGAGAGGAAGTAACTTAATGGGCTTGTGTGTAGCTTTCAGTTTTTAGTAAATACTTAGTATGCTTTTTGCTCTTGCTATTAAATGCAAAACACAATATTTTATATATATTCATATGACTGTTAAGGCTCTTAATATAATACAACCGCCATATATTGCTCTTGTTCATTAAGAATTGTGTGAGGCCATTACAACTCAAACAGCAAAAACTCCCATGCAGTACTTCACAAACAACAGACCTCCCATCACACAATATGTTGGTAAACCTCAACCACCATTACCACACCTTCAATTCAAAGCTGCAGTTAATTGTAACATCTACAACAAGAAAGCACTCTACCTGAGGATATGGCCATATCCTTCCTACAGCAGAAGGATTGGGTTATCTTCTCCTCACTAATCCATTTCCAAATCGGAACGTGAATGAAGTCGAACTCAATACCTGCAGAACCTCCAAGAACTGCAGGGTGTGTCTGTGTGCCCCTCACCTTCCTCTGCCTCAATCTGTTCAGTGTCGGCGTGTGCATGCACGCCCTACAGATGTGGGTGTGTTAGTACAATTGTTTGTCTCAGTGCGAGCCTGTTTCTTCCTTATTGCTGGCTAAGTGCTGCTTTCAAGCTTTGCTTTCAGCTGGGTTGTGCAACATGTAGTTTTCCCGCTCCTTGAAGCAATTTTTTTCCATTCCAGAAGAGGGGAGGAGCGATCAGGAACTGCCTGTCATGATTTGAGGTCACTGTCTTACTACAGAAGCCTGCGGACCATAGACCAAAACCAAAGCCAAAACACATTCCAGATCACCTATGCAGCTCCCCCCAAACACGCCCTCAACCCGGAGGCACTACTTCTGCTCTACACAAAGAGTTACACTTTAAGAAAACTACCCTACACTAATCCCCAAGGCCTTTGTTTTTCACCAACTCACAAACTTTCCTTCACACTGTTTTTGTGCTTAGCATCCAGTCTTTCATTGTGTCTGAGAACAGTTTCTGTAAGGTTTACAGAAGCTGTTCTCAGACGTGCTACAGTTACGCTTACACTTATCTTCCAGCTAGACAGTGGACTGAAAAAAAGTACTTAAAAGGAATATAGTTAAACTGTCCAAATGCTTTCTAAGGGAAATTGATAGGACTCTGTAATAGCAATCTTCTACAAGGACCATTCTAGGCTGAAATAAAATTTCTGTTTCTTTATTTTGTTACATTTCCAATTGTATTTTAAGTGCAATATTTCAAACTTGTATGTGAATCACATGGCAAAGTGTGTTTAAGCTTTTGTCTATGAATACAACATGAATCATCCCCTAATGTTTGTTTTTAAAGAGAAGTTACACAAGCAGTTTCTGCCACTCTTATGTTAATCTTGAGTACCTGTGGTTTAGAAACTTGTTATTCATGTATCCCCAAAGTATTTAGTTTCCTCACATTTTACGAAGACAGGTACAGCTGTACGACTGATTCCGCATAGAGCCAATCACACGCGGGCGTACTGTTAGCAGGGCTCTTGACCAATCTACACACGAGGGCTTCTCCTATAACATGTACACTGATGCTCATGCTTTTCAAGTTGAAGATTTAAAAAAACTTTTCAAAATCTTTGGCTGTATTGGAGGGTGTAATGAGCACAAAAAAACTATGTCATGCATCTTACTTGGTTTTTAACAAATGGCTTACGTTAAACATGACAACGCAACATGTTGAACAGTCTAAAACACTTTAAATACATGAAACAGCGTGATACTTCTCCTTAAACTCCTATTCCAAACACATCTTTACACATGTATGCTACTTCCTTTTGTAATACTTGCTGTTGAAGTGCTGGTTGAAAATTGTGTCATTATTTACTCCCTTTTAGTCACTTGAAACCTGTATGACGCAGAACCCAAAGAAGATATTTTGAAGAATGTTGGTAACTGGCACCCATTCACTTGTGTCCACACAAAAGAAGCAACTAATGTTTGGTTTAAAATTTTATTAATAATATCTTCTTTTGGGTTCTGCTAAACAAAAAAAGTCATACAGGTTTCAAATATCAAGAGGGTGAGGAAATCACATTTTTAGGGGTAAACTGTATTTTGGGTAAACTGTAACTTTAATATATCTAGTTTCTGAATGATGTCATCATTGCATATCAACCCCCTGTATGGTAAATTAGTGCATGATAACATAATTCTACACTAAATACATTATAAAATATTTTAATAGATTGCAAATACAGGGCTAGTGGCATTTTATTTAAACATTTCTTATCAGCACTCAAGGTTGTTGTCAGAGAAATATAAAGAACTGTTCCTTCAGTCAGGTCCTGCATTAACCTGTCAGCTACCACTATTTCACCCCCAATGAAGTGCACCTAGGGGGCGATGAAGAGGTAAAGAAGGGAGTGGTGGCTGGAGGCCATCAGCTTCTGAGATGCTTCAAATGTAGATGGGAGTTTAAGACTACATTGGTATTCCTTACAGTGGCCTCAATTCCTTCAAATCTAAACCAATGACCACAAGAACACACTACATGTATCATGATCACAACAAACATCTGACAAGCTTTACATCAATCAAAAATGAGAATGATATCTGGACTGAGTCGCCCCCTGGATGAGCCTGGAGTCAGAACCTAACAGATATTTTTGAATTAGAACCTTTATTTGTAACTTCTGCTGTACATCAGGCATGCTTTCGAAGTGTCAGAGGTTTGAAGAGGAAGTTGAAAATTTTATACACTTTGTCACTTACACAAACACATTTCTCTAATGTTGCACATCAACTTGGTCTTCATAAATTTTGCAACTTCACAAATTTGCAAGTTAATGAATAAAAGAGATCTGTGTGAAAGTTTTGAGTGAATGTCTTGTTTGGATACACAGGCTTTTAGTATTTAGAAAAAAAAAAGTTGTTCTTCTAAACAAGCATTGAAAATGAAACAGGAGGGTAAAGAAAAGCCACAAGGCATAATTGCATTACCATGCTTAAGGACTATCCACCTTTATATTGTAGGGTAAGGAGTGGGTGTGGCTGTCCATAAACTGTAATTTCAGATTTCCACTTCCAGTTATTTAAGTGGCACTCAAAAGAGTCAACAGCCCCGGCTGAGATAGAAGTTGCATTTTTAACCCGCCTTGCCAAAATTTGTTTTCAATTTTTTCTTTAATTCTTTGTTATGTAATTATCGATGTGCATGAATAGTAACATCCTTACACCTATTTTTATTGTGTGCCTGTGCACTTACCATTCTTTCGTTCTTTCAGGGGCAGTATGCTCGGTACAGACTGCAGGGAGAGTTCCTTCAACTCACTGGTCACAGCTTCGCTCTGAGGACTGGGCAAGGAGCCGCACCCTGCAGCAGACGCCACACTGCCAGGACTTAGCTCCACCCCCCGCATGGCCTCCTGTGATGCCAGGGTGACAGGTGGATGAAGCGGTCAGATCTGTGAAGGTTAATCACACAGACACATCACAGGTTAACCACCAAAGTCGCACAGAGATGCATCTTGCTGTGCACGATGTGAGCAGATCCATATTCTAAGATGGCAATTTAAGACCCATTTTGCATCTTCACAGAGAACTACCCTTTTGAGTAGCATTACTATATTTAGTTTTATGCATTTGCCAGATGCTTTTAGTCTAAGTGATATGCAATGCAATCAGAATTTTACATTGGATGACTACGTCCATTGCCTGGGAATAAAAAACAAAGGGCCTGAGCATATTAAAAACTGGCTTAGGCATGTCCCATAAAACTTAAAATGCCTAACACTGTCTTGTGTAACATGTCTTCACTCTTCATATTGCATGCTACAAACTCAACAGGAGGACTGAAAGATAGGGCTGTGCAATATATCGGAATATCGCAAAAGTGCATAGCGCAATACGGATATCGCAATGGTTTGCAAAAAATTGCCATTCAATTCTTCAAAAAGTTATGCATAAAATTAAGAATATATAAAGTTGTATGTATATAAGTTTTTGATTGTAAAAATGTTGAAGAATTTGTATAAGAATGCAGAAATGTTATTAAGCAAGCAAGTCATGTTGGGAAAGAAATAACTTTCAAAGGTTGTAGTTTTACTTTTTCCTAAATAAATGAGAAACGTAATTTTTTAAATGTTAAATAGATTAAATCATTTTTTTGAATGATTTTAGAAAGAGAAATATCATATCATATAAACCGTGTATCGCATTGTTTAAGAGTTTTCCTCAATATTGCACAGCCCTACTAGGAGACTGTGGAAAACTACAGGACAACCTCATGTTCAAACGTGTAAGAAATCCATGTGCTACATCCAAACTAACACAACCTTGATGTTTCCAATATGACTGGAGGCGACAAAAACACAAGCATTTAAAAAACCTTCGGATGGAGGAACTCTAGGCCTCCAGCAGTGTGTGAAGCAAGAGAGTTGGAAAATGTTTAGTCTGATGTGTGTTTTTTTTCTTAAAAGTCAAAGAATGATTGTACTGCAGCCTAATCTTTAACTTGGTTATCAGTAGGGCAGCAAGGAATTCTGTAGAGCTCTCTACAGGTTTCAGGAATTCTACAAAACATCTAAGCATGTGGAAAAAGTAATACTCATATACGATAATCAAATGTCATCACACAGGATTTGAGACTGTGCAATTGTCTTACATGTGCGACCTAGAAATAAACAGCAGAACATAAACAGTTGAAAAGCAGCTGACTGCAACACATGTGTATGAAACGCAAATCTTATTGCCTTGTTATTACAGTCTCTACTGGCAAACTTTTCAAAGGTTGATCAGTTTCTGTCAGATAGGTTTAATATAAGATAATAACAAAGTGTTTGTGTAACTTTAACAGTTTCACCATATGCTTAAATGGGATATGACGCTTCAGTCATTGAAGAAAGCATGATATAGGCATATAACATGCTGGGTCTTTGTGGTTTTATGATGGAAAAATGTGATTTTAGGAAACATAATACTTGTAATACAATAATAATTGTATGTCATCAACATAACATACAAATTTAAAATTATATAAAGAAAATTTGCAAACGATGAAACGACTAAAAACAGGCCCAATGTAATTTAAATCCTAATTGAATACAGGCATATTGTTTAGTATAATCTGGATTTTATTTTGTCCTTCATTTTATCAGCTGCATAGGATGCATAAACAAGTAAAGGCTGGCATGACCCATGAAAAGTTTGGGACATTTGTATCTCCAACATGGAGCAGAAAGTTTCCAATGACATTTAAAACAACTTAAAGTATCATCTGACTAAAAGTGATGTCAATGGACAATCTGGGCTATGAAAGTGCGTGGGCCCGATAACAATTGAACATTACGGACTCTCAATTTGTGAGGTAATGTAGCACATCAACTGACATTTGTCAGTGCATAGACAGAATTCAAGGCCCATTTAAATGATAAAAAACACCACCGCACATTTTTACTGTGTCATGCAGGAACGTAATTGTAAAACCCCATTTTTGCTTTTTCACAAGGCTTCTACATCTTTTTGGCAAGTGTATTTAAATTTATGACCTTATTAGCACAACAATCCCAACCTGAACACCAAAAAGAATTGGGGTGGAGCAGAAAGATTATATCTTTTGGTGATGATCATTTCTTATGCAGAAGTCAACAGAAGATATTTTGAAGAATATTGGTAATCAAACAACATTTTTATTGTATGGACAAAACCAGAGAGATTTTTTTTTTAATTATATAAAGAATTTATATAGCCCTATCTTCATATAGAGGTTTGAATGAATGAGGATAAATAAACATTAATATGTACTATTGCCCCAACTATACCTTTAATCTTTCTATCATCTTTCACTGTTACATAATCATATGACAGTCACAAATAAATCAAGTTACCATAGACATCACTTTGCATAAGTTGATGTTACTGCCTTCTTAAAGACCATTCCCATTTTTTGAAGAAACTGTGTTCAGACATGTATTGTAAAGGTTTACTAATATGATGCAAATCTCTCTGGCATTCCACAACATGCGGGTCCGCACATGCCTTTAACCATCAACCACAACCACAACTTAACAGAAGCGTATAATTTTACCTAAATAACATGCGAGCGCAGGAAACCCCTTCAGATATCTAACACAAAGAATGAGAGCTGTGCATAGATACTCAAGTCTCAAGAATCACAGTAAATCTTATTCCTGTGATTAATGCCTCCAATAATGTTGTGTCCATACAATAGAAGTGAACGTTAAGAACATTCTTCAAAAGATCTACTTCTATGATACACAATGTAAACAAAACATAAAAAATTACCTTTAAAATGAGATTCCTAGAAACAGATTTCACCCTCATTTTCGTTCGGACACCCTGATGGAAAAGTCAAACACAAATGAATATCATGCTTAAGTACAATCCTGTCGATGTAAATAAAGCAATACAAATTCTGCAACACAATAAACAAACAAATAAACAAATAAATAAATAACACATGATGATGAAATGGCAAGCACAGATGGTTATGTCATAATCATCTATGATGCTGTCATCAATAATATCAGTTAGTTGATCTGCATTTGGATAATCAAAGTCATACACATGTGGTCAACACACAAGCATCCCATAATCCATGTGTCTGTGTCCATTAGTTATCAGTGTCAGATCCAATGCTGGTGTGTAGGTGTGTCTTAACACAAGATCAACTCATACTCAACTACATCCAAGCAGACATCATAAAACAACCACAGATGTGATTAGCATTCAATACAAACAGCCCATAATGCTAATTTGTTTACAGTACTTGTCACTCTGCTCCATGTTGTCATGGATGCGACATGACAGGAAGTGAGGAGTCATGAGTGAGAAGTGTGGGCTGCTCAAATCATCATTTATGTTGATTAGATTTGATCAATTAACAGCACTCAGATGGAGAACAGACGAATACACTACAAGAGCATCAACTACATGACAAACAATACAAGAAAAAGGGATTATCCAAGAACGCGGTTGCTAATTATGTTTTTATACTTTAATCTTTAAAAGATGGAGGCGTCTGTTTCGAATAACTTACCGAGAAGTGAAATGAAATAATAAGAGCTGGACTTTTATAAAGACGATGATGTTCTCATAAAACTGTGCTGAGGCATCCGGCCACTGTGTGCTGTTCAACCGCAGAGAACCGCGAAGCCAGCCGATGCAGCGACAGCACTTCCTGAATATAAAAGTCCCTTAAAACGGTGCATTTAAATGTTTTGTGTGGATGGAATAAAAATAAGTACAATGTAGTCAAATATATAATATTGTTTTTAATTAGTATTTTTTTTATTAATGCATTTTTCTTTTAATGGGGAACTAGGGGTATTCAAAATAAAAGTCTCAATCATGATTTTAATGAGGAACGTTTTATCAGAAATGAACAGGGCTTAATTTAACCAGAATAAAACATTTTATTTACACAATGCACGACTGTGTACCGTGCATGTTAGTGTCTTATTTATATGCACAATTACATATAAATCATATGTATGTATATTTAAAAAATATTAAACATTTGATTTAATTTAATCAATTAAAATTATTTAACATTTACATTCACATTTATTCATTTGGCAGACGCTTTTATCCAAATTATCACTGCAGAGCAAATGGGGGTAAGTTTCCTTGATTAAGGGCATATCAGCCATTGACTGCTGGCACTGGGATTCAAACCCACAACCTCCTGCTTACAAGTTACACGCACGCACACACACACACACACACACACACACACACACACACACACACACACACACACACACACACACACACACACACACACACACACATATATATATATATGTATATATATATATACACACACACACACACGCACACACACACACACACACACACACACACACACACACACACACACACACACACACACACACACACACACACACACACACACACACACACACACACACACACACACACACACATATATACATACACACACACACACACACACACACACACACATATATATATATATATATGTATGTATTCAATTTTTTACTTTTTCTTAAATGAATGCATGTATGTTTTTATAACTACATTAATATTATTTACAATACAAATACACACATTATGTAAACACCAACCTTTATTCTGAATGTGTTTATTCATTTAAACAATTAAAAACAAATACAAATAGAGATTTATAACGTATAAGGCATTCTTGTTACTCTGGATGATACTTTTGCTGCACACAGGGTACACAACTACACATTTCAATGCTCAACTTTTAAGGGTTTATTGAGGCACTTACACATATGAGTCATGACATTTTCACATTCGGATGGACTGTAAACATTTTAAAGGTAATACATTCAGACAGCGTTTTTGTTTCACTGCCTGTCTACTCTAGGTTCACTTCTAAGAAAATAAAATTCTCAAAGAGATTCACATTTACATATGTTGTAGCTTTATAAAACAGTGAACAAAAGCCAAGGACAAAATCTTTGTCTGCACCACTGAACAAATAGAGAACCTTTATAAAAAGAACTTAAAATAAGGCCCCTTATCGTCAAAAAAGACCAACAACAGTACAAATGACATCATAATACGAACTATTTACTGTATTATAAAACAGACATTTAAACATGTTAGAACCAAGTCGTTCTATTGGCTACAATAACATGGAGGCACTACCTAAGAGCTATTATAAATAACAGAGGTGATGTTTTTTCATACTTTACTAACCACAGCATTCTCGGGTTTGTAATAAGAAATAATCATGACACATGTGTTGGTATTTCCTTCCTGTGATTCTTCTAGCCTGCTCCATCTTGCTTGGTGACGGTTTCCCAAGGGCAGATGATTTCTTTCACACCTCGAGCTGTATCGGGCCCGCCATCCTCCTCGTCTTCTGAATCGATGGGGTAGATACGACACTCAGGTGGGATGTCAACTTTGATTTGAAAAAAGCTGTGAAGACATCAGACAAGATACAAGAAAAGATTTTCATAAGAATCCATCCATTCATTATGAGATAAACCATACTCACTTTGCAATTCTTCTGGGCTGAGGCTGTGGAATTGGCTCCACTCCGAGTGGCTGCACTTTACCCCCCCCTGAAGTTACGCCACATTTCGGAGACAGGCTGGCAAACACAGAAGGGGCATTGCATCCTCGACGAAGGAGCTTGCTCAGTGACAGAGCCATCCGAGACTTTGGGGCAGGAGGCTGGTTCTCTTCCTCTGATACAGATGCTTCTGCAATAGAGGGGAAATGGGAAGAGGAAGGCCCTCCGTTGCCATCAAATCTTCTCTCTGAAGCTGGTGTACTGTCGATGGCAACGCTGATGGGTGAGGGACAAGCAGCACTGTTGGGCAGTGTCATGAGCCCAGGGGAAGCTGTGGACTGTGCTTCACAAATGCCTGTGTACACAGCCAGGTGTGGCACAGGTGCTGTGAAGCGGCATAGCTGTTGAACACAGAATGTAAAGTACACGTTAGAATCACTGCTTGTGCTGAACAACCTGTAATCATGTTGAAAGAGAAAATGTAGACCATCTTAGTGAATTCCTTGATTTTTCTTTGTCTGACGTATTCATATTATATTAAAGGCCCATTTTTTGGATGATCTATAGAAATGAATCGTAATATTCATTACTATATCTTTAGAGGTATTCATTCATTCAATCATTCGTTTGTTCGTTCGTTCGTTCGTTCGTTCGTTCGTTCATTCATTCATTCATTCATTCATTCATTCAATCATTCGTTCGTTCATTCATTCATTCATTCATTCATTCATTCATTCATTCATTCTGCAAAATAATTAAATGTAAATGTAAATGTAGAGTTGTGTATAGACCTTACATGATGAAGCTTTTTATTATTTTATAATTAATTTTATTTTTCTAATCAGAATTTAAAGTTTAAAAGTTAAAGTTTCTTACTTTGAATTCACTGCCATGTTTCTACAGTAGCTCTAAACAGATAAACTTTACGGAGCCATTCGTAAGTACATTTTCCCATTGGGCAAAAAAGTGCAAATGTGATGACATTTTTTCTCCTCTAAAAGCTTTTAAAGTGATTTGAAAGAGAGGAGTGTAGCAAAATGTCC
The DNA here is from genome assembly GCA_033220385.1 of Triplophysa yarkandensis. Classification (NCBI taxonomy): domain Eukaryota; kingdom Metazoa; phylum Chordata; class Actinopteri; order Cypriniformes; family Nemacheilidae; genus Triplophysa; species Triplophysa yarkandensis. The sequence goes on from CM065672.1 coordinate 9,105,308, forward strand.
CTGGATTTCAATAATTGGTCCTTTGAAACATACATTTTTATGTTGTTATGCACTACGTTTTATGTATGTAAAGTCAAATCAGCTATAAATTCATGTCTTGATTATATTTTAGAATATGAAAATTTATGAAAAATTCCATGAAAAAATTGAATTATTTATTTTGATGAGTTTATTTTACTTATTTTTCCATGGCTTTTACAGTTAAGTAGTATGTGGCAAAGGTTTTTACATTAAAATAATTTTGATTAAATGCAATAAATGTTTTAGATATTCCTAAGTGATGCCATCTATTGGAAACAAACCATTGCAGTGCAAGATTGACATCTATTGGTTATGACAAAAAACACATTGTTAACAGTGAAATGAGACCATGTAGTTTTTATGACGAATAAACCTGTGTTACTTCTAGGTTTAATTAATTTTTAGTTATGCGTAATTGTTATATTCGTCATTTGGGGAATTTGTTTGAATCTGAATTTAATTATGCAATGGTTTGTCCTATAATTATTTTTAAAGCACATTTTTAGAGTTTTCCCTGAAGTATTCAACATGTAATGCATGTAATGAATACCCTGTTCATGAAAGAAACAGAATGTTAATGTCATACTGGCATGAGGCATTTTGATGAGAATTTTGATGAGAAACGACAAATATTCTGTTATATCACTAAAAACACAAATGACAACGAAAAAAACACATGACGTTACCACAGATGACAGAATGGTTTTATTTTGTTTTTAGTAAGTGATCTACAAAGAAACATATACACAAATGGAACAGATAAAATCAGACAAACCAAATGTGACATGGATTATATGCATGTATTAGGGAAAGTAAGGTAAGGATTACTGGAAGCATTTTAAATTTATTTTAAAAATATACATATATATAAACTAGAAATCTCTTTGTACATTGTAAAAGAATATTTTATATAATTGACAAATGTGCAATGCTGTACTGAAAATACATGACTTTAAGTTAAAGGTATTATTTCATATATCCGTCTAAGTCTGACTTATATTACAGAAAAGCTTAAGTCATTTTTAAAATCTTTAAGCAAACTGTTAATTCAGTGTAATACTACAGACACGGCAATACCAAATGATATTAAAAAATGGGAGCCAAATCTTGGTTATTCTAATTTTTTAAATGTACTGAATTATGTGTGTGCTAGATCTCTGTTCAGTTTCTCTGTTTCTTTTCCAGTTTGCTCATGACCTGTGTTATGTCCACTGGACCACTGGCCGCCTGTTTTGCCTTCTGCTCCTCCTCCTGCTGTCTCAGAATGATGGGACTCAGACTGGGCCGTCTTCTCTTAGCATTCTGATCTAACTGAGCATCACTGATGCACATGAGAAGAGAGTTGACAAAGAGCAGGTTAAATGTCATACAGAGTATGTTTTGTAGATCATGCATTGCAAACCAGTTTTTATTTCCACGTTCAAATGCTTTAACTACGCTGACAGTCCAGGTACCCCACAGTTCATTGACCATGTGATAAAGTCCACAAAACGTGATTAAATGGGTGTAATATGATTAGCTAGCATCTGACCTGAATCTGTGTGCCTCAGGAGCAATGGCCCTTCTCTGGGTTTCCTTGAACACTGGGGACTTTAAATACCGCCCATACGAATCCTGTAAAACAAATAAGAGCTCTACATTTAAAGCTGATGCAAGTCATAAGTACTTCATGTAGTTCTATAGACCAGAGACCTTTTTCATGAGCATGTAAATGTGAGTCTGGGCGGCATCCAGTACATATCGATGAGGGTGGGCTAGACCCTTGACTGTTATTTCCATGGTTTTTCCATCAATGTTAATCCAGCGCGGGGCACCACGAGCCAAAAATGTCCTAATTAAACAAATAATGTTAAATATAATAAAAATAAAAACATAATGTTTCAAAATAATTAATTAACTCACACATTTATAATGTAATGTTATGTATTGTAATGTAATGTGACGTAATGTTCTCACTTATAGATTTGTTGAGCTTTTTCCTTCATTGTCTCTGCAGCACCCCATTTCAGATCTTCACATGCCTCCCAGAATGCAAGATTCTCACCTATTCAGTGTATAGTAACATTCTTCTATTTGTTAAACTATCTTTATATAATTAATATAAATAAATTCATTTTTGTTTAAGAAACATCATTCTCTTGACCCACATTCAATGTATAAAAGAATACCTATATAGTGGTATGAGTTCTATACAATGCATACCACTAAACTCCTTCTTGAGAAACAGACGAAAATCAGCTCTCCCCCGAGGATCACTAAGCAGTTCTCCAAAACTGAAAGTCCAGCGCTCCACCCTCATTTTAGTAGGGTTCTCAACACTGGTAAAAGCAAACATACACAAATCACTGTAATAAAATACATTTACTATACATTAAATCTCAATTAAACTAAATACTTCAGAAATTAAAACTGAGCCTTACTTTGGCATGTTGAGGGCCCAATATGTAATATCATCTGTTATCCAGGGGTTGCTCGGCAGGGAAGGGTTAAGGAAGGGGTCATGTTCTTTATATGTCGTTGAGTGTTTAACAAGCCTAAAAAAATCTTTACTCAGCGATGCAACTTTCTATACAGAATAATCAATAGTAAACATATAAGATATTTTGCAAAGGATATTAATGTTAATTACATTGCATATAATGATTACATTAAAATAACTTACGCTCCGATTGACACAGATGACTTCACCCTTGGCCTCATAATACATTGTTGAGTGAACATGATCTATATAATACGAAAAAGTTTCAGCAACAGAAAAAACCTGATTAGCTGCATTGTCTCTTACATTGAAATATGTAGATTTTTTATACTTACAGTTCTTCTGTAGAAGTCAGATGTTTTTTTCTGAAGTGCAAAGAAAAGAAAAGAAGGGTGACTCATGCTGAAATGTGAAGAGACTGAAAACATTTCTTCACGTTATGAGTCATGGTAAACAAAGAGTGAACAGGATTACATTGGCCTTGTGATGGTTAAAATAAAATGCATTATGCTCTATTTATATTTTACACCAGGCTCCAAAATCCATTGAGTATGTGCTTTCATTGCTGTTTTCTGTTATGTGGCATCTTTGTTGATTCTCAAATATGTTTAGGAATAAATCTGTAAAACGAAAGAAAGATACAGGCCTAGTCAATGTATTGTAAACATTTGTGTTTGATAATTTAAGATAATAAAGGATTCAAAATCGGTTATAAGACCTACCTTTACCTCTTCCACATTAGGGTCAACCATTCTGTCATGTCCATAGTCCATGGCACTAACTGTTCCTGGCTGTAATATCAAAATGACAATTTTACTTTAATGTTTTACTATAAAGCTGTCGGTCAATTTGATAATAATATTATTATGAACTAATTTACATATTTTAACCCTTTATAAATTTCTCAGTCTTAAAATAACTCACAGGTGGCCGATGTACAACCCAATAAGCTCGCTCCTGACAATCAAAAACCACCCGATCTGGCTTCTTTCTCTCCTTTCCTGCCCTACACATATAAGCAAAAGTAACAAAATGTCATGCAATAATACAATGGCTTGTAAGATCTGGTTAAAGTGATTTTATCCAAAAATGAAAATTATGACATAATTTACTCGTCCTCTTGTCATGTCAAACCAGTATGACTTTCTTTCTTCTACAGAACACAAAGTACAATCTGGACAGTATTGTGAACTTGCACCTACTCACTTACATTGGTTATAATATGAGTGAATTCTATATTCTACAAAATTCTCCAGAATTCTATAAAATATCTATTTTATCTAGAAACTTTTTTGAGGGACCTATTACTTCAAAATATGATTGTAAAGCATAAGTATCTTCAAAATACTTCCAAATATTTTAAACAGACCACCTGTCACTCACCTGTACTGCTCTTTGGCTTGCATTACAATAAAGTCCCACTTGTGATTCATCCATTTGTAAAGGTTGTTGTACTGTTCCTTAGTGAACACATGACACATGAACCACATGAGTATTGTGTATTTTTAAATTACATCGTACAGTACATTATTAGAAAAGTACAACATAAATTAGAAAAAAATATTTTTAAAAAAAGGTTTCAGATAATATAATTTACATATATATATTCTTAAGTGGGGAAAACCTAAAAGTATTTGCATTTTGCACTAGTGGTTCATAATCAGGTTGAAAGCACTGCTTTAGAATGCCAAAAAAAACATAGGAGCAAAAGATAAAAATCTGAGAGTAGACAATTCACTAAAAACTGCATTAAATTGTTCTTCAGCTGGTCAAAAGTTAATCATAGCCTTAAGAAGTCCAAATTTGTGCAACAATCTGACATTCATGTAATGTTTCTTACTGTCATGATCTCTGGATGGCAACGGCAAAAGGTTGTTCACTTTTTGAACGTGGTAGGATTGCCCTACTGCACAAGTAAGGGCTCTCAAAACGCAATATCACTGCTGAGGTTATACACGAAGGGGACAACAAAAATGGGACACTGAAAAGTGGGAGAAATTCCTATGGGTTTGTGGTATGACAAGGAGAATCCACAGAAGATGCTTTTGTGTCAATGGTAAAATTGAGCTTTGGGTTGTGCGAGGGTGCCAGTTGCTTATATTGACATGTTGCAGCGGGCATCCCCCTTAACTCAGTCTCCTCTTCTCTGCGGCGATGACTGGATCTTTCAACAAGACAACGCCGGAATTTACAAACCAAGCATGATAAAAACATCTTCAAGGAGAATAACGTTGCTTTTTGGACCATCCTGCATTTCACCTGATTAAAATCTTATTAAGAACTTTTGATTATGGATGGCAAAGGAAGTTTAGAAAAATGGATGTCAGTTTCCCACTGTACATGCCCTTTCTGAAGTAATCTTCACCACAGGGAGCAATGTTCCCACCAGTTTCTAGAAAAATATGCATCAAGCATTCTGTAAAGAGCATTTGAAGTGATCAACAACAGAGGTGGGACTATTCACAACTGAGTCATTTTATTTGCTTTTGTGATTTTTTTGCGCTATGGTCCGAAACACATTATGAGCTGATGAAAAGTACGTTTAAGTTTAAATGTAGTTTTCAATAAATTGTCTACTCTCTGTCTCTAGCTCCTGTGTCTTCTATTTGCATTTTAAAGCGGTACTTATATCCTGGTTATGATCCACCAGTGCAAAATGCAAATACATGTAATGTTTAGTAGTGTATAAATAATAAGTGGAAAGCTAAATTTTAAAGCATAAAATATGAGGTCTAAATACCTGTTCATACAACTCCAACATCCCTTTCTTGCGTATATTTCTCTTAGCCAGATAAATTGCTAGAAAAACACACAATAAACCAGTAACTAACCAAATACGAGTTCTGATATAACGTATGACAATAAATTTACATGCTTTATGTCATAAATCTGTTTGACAGCTTAAGTTATGAATAACCAATAAATGCCACCCTGAAATATTGCTATGACAACCGTTCAGTGTGCACTGAAATTGAAAGATAATCACACACCATAGTCTGTGTCCTCAACTGGCCATTGCTGTGCGGGCCAAAAATATGGTGTCTGGAAGAGATGTGAAAGATAAGCATATATGACAGATGAAACCAAATCTGTTAACGTCTTTTACTGTGAAATAAGCATAAATAGGCTATATTTGATCATGGATACGTAACTGCGACTTAACACAACGTAAGTTGTAGAGGTTGCTTTTGAATGTTACCTGAAAGCGATACAAAGATGTGTCTGGTTTAAGGATGAGCTTTTTGTGATCCTGTAGTGGATAGATGTACCCCAATGCCACCATCATGGTACCTATCGCTCTGGCCGCTGACATTATGAAAAAGGTATTTAATACATCCAAAATTGCAACTGTTGTGAATAACATGTATGTTTTTGTATACCTTACCTAAACCATCTATTTTAAACCGATTAGCAAGCCATGCGACAATGTCTTCCCCTAAGGAAACAAGCAATAGACATTTTTGTGTCAGCTGAAGATAAACATTTGTGTGCAGTGAAAACTAAACCAGTGGGTGGGAAAGTTGGCTTTTATACTGAATGTGACCACCTACAGACACCACGCAGAAAAAAAAGAAAGAGGTTTTCCAACTGTCAATGTACACTTTATAAATATTTACTTAATAAAACAATTTGAAACAATTCATCAACAAAGATTAAAAGATAAAATGTTTTATTGAAAAAATAAAGAGGCGAGAATTAAATGTAAAGAAGCTTAACAATTTCTATAAATACACTTTTATACTCAATTGGATACTCAACCAAGTGACATATATGATAGAAACATATGTGCATTTTCAAAATAGGCTTTGCACTATGACTTGGTACACTGCTATGGGTTCTGCGGTGGCCCTATTAGCAGACTAATGAGAAGAACCCAGCAGGGTGAATCTGAGTGACTTCATTAGTGAGAATGGTAGGTGGGCATGTCAATCTGAGACGGATAGTCTATGTATTCAATTAATTTTTAAATACAATCTAGAATGGCTTTTTATTTGCATTTGTCAATTTGGCTGATGCTTTTATCCAAAGCAAGAAACAATGCTTATTATTTACTTTTACTTATTCAATTGAATTCCCTTTAATCTTATTAATAAAGCTTTTTTTCAAGCAGCTTTACATTACAATTAATAAAAACACATACTGTGTTCCATACATTACAGTGCAAAGCGTGATAAAAAATTTATAATAAGAGGGATAGTTCAAACCAAAATTAAAATGTTTTACTCACACTCTAGTTGTTATAAATACATGTCAGTTGCAACGGTTCAGTTACAAGCATTTATCTAAATATCTTTCTCTGTGTTCCTCCGTAGAAAGACATTAATACAGACTTGGCACCACTCAAAGGTCAGTAAAAAGTATCCCTTTAAGAGTGATTTAGCTGCTTGCTTTAAGTTGTTTAGGTTTTTGTGAACGATATCAGACAACAGCCTAAAGTAGGGACAAAAATAGAAGCATAATATGACTGCAGCTTTAACTTTAAACTGCTGTCGTGTAATGTAAGTTTACCATTAAATAAGGTAAGAACCGGTTCATTTGTGCTTTTGGCTGGTGACGAAAATTGCCATTTGACTCTTTGGGAATTAAATCCAGAACTTTTTCTGTAACAAAAATCTTTACCAGGTAATCTACACAAGCATGTAATTTTCATTATATAACTGACATAAAAATTACATGCTTTAAAAACCAATGTGGGAGGAGCTATAAACCTGTACCATCACTCATCGAATGTATTCATTTCAAAAACAATGGTCTGAGGATCATCGAGACTGGAAGCTGAGATTACAAGAGCTCTCTGAGACGGTGCAGCTTAGAGCAGAGAGTCATTGCCGCTGCTCAGGGGTTGTCATGGCAATAGATTCTACAGATTCAGTCTCCAAATGCATGGACCAGTGATAACTAGCACTCCCAAGGAGTAATCCAAGTGCAAGAATCAATACAATCGAGTAAGCGAGCCCACTAATTTAGATTTCAAATGCTTTATCACACATTATCTATAAGTGTTAAACCTGATTCTGTCTTATAGTGCGCAGATCATGCAATTCATACAGTTGGTTGTAAACAGACAGCCATGTCTGACGGACTTACCTGTTATCGCATGTGGAATGGTGGTGATAACAAGCCTCTGGGTCTGAGATTTCACTCCGGTCTTGGGGTCCTGCATCTCTAACACCAAGGTTTCAACCTAGAGAAAGAAAACAAAGAATTGTTACACTATTCTGCATACGGATGAAAAAAACTAATGTGTTTCTCAGTGTTGTGTGTACAGTAAAATATTCCACCAAGTATACATTACTGCTGGGTTATGGTCTGAAGGGGCCGAGACTGGCCCCTTTGAAATATACCCTGTGATTGATTTGTGACGCTGTTTGAAGATTTCTTGCTTTGGAAGGGTCTCTGGCTTTTTGATGCATGTTTGTGAACTCATGCTGCACCCTGGTCTGGATCACAGAGGGCTCTTGAACCAAGTGATTGGGTTATTATTAGCAAAGAGGTACACCAAAAACACATGGTGGTGACACCGTAGGAAGCCACATTAGGCAGATAAAGATTGCAAGTACAATATGAGACGGGCTGTGTTATGCCAGAGGATCATGGCAAAGCTAGACTAATACCATTAATACAAAGTGACCTTATCTGAGAATAAGCTCCTAATATATAATTACAACAAGAGGAACAACAGATAAATATTTTTAAAAATTTAAATATAAAAACAAAGCACACAAATCATATGTAATAGAAATGTACAACTGAATTATAAATAAATATGTATAGATGTAATTAATATACACAAATCAAAAACAAAGTTCAAAGAAAAGCAATGGCATAATAATAATAATAATTATTATAATAACAATAAAAAATAATAATAAAAACAACAACAATAATAATAATAAAAAATAATATCTGTAGAATTAAAATATGTATTTCAATAAAAACAGCAAAGACAGTCTTCCTTTTCTTTAATTCCACATTATTCTCATATTTATAATTAAAATGCAATAAAAACAGAAAGTGATGAGAAGTGATGAGACGTCTCAGGTTTCGACCCACCTTCTTAAGACATGCCATACGCGGTCTGTACCGCTGTCCGTGGTCCCGCACATTCCTGATGGTCATGTTTGCTCCTCTTCACGACGTCGAAGGTCTCAGTAAGAGATGTATATAACAGCCCGTCTATAGACGGAATAAAAATGCTTAAATGTGTAATCTATAATCACCAGTGACGCTCACAAGCACGAGATCAGGTCCGCTCCTATAGATCAGATCGACCTGTATATGAAGCGCATTCATATTCATTATGATGACGTGTTACTTCCGCTAGATGGCGACACGCAAAGAGTCATCACATCATTGCTGGATAATTGAACACAATATTAATTTTTTTTATTTTAGAAGTGCACAAACATCATAATTATCTTAAGAACAAATATATTAAATATGTTTAAAATAAAAAAAATGTAAAAATAAAAATCACACTAAATATTATCATCGCCCTCAAACGCAAGCTCCTCGTTTTAAGAATAAAAACATCAATAAATAAAAATATCAATAAATAAAAAATATCAATAAATAAAAAATATCAATCAACAAAATATATCAATGAATAAAAAATATCAATAAATAAAAAATAGAAATAAATAGAAATATTATTAAAACATAATATACCAATAAATAAAAAATAACAATAAATAAAAATATCAAGAAACAAAAAATATATCAAGAAATAAAAATATCAAGAAATAAAAAATATCAAGAAATAAAAAATATCAATAAACAAAATATCAAGAAATAAAAAATATCAAGAAATAAAAATATAAATAAACAAAATTTATCAATAAATAAAAAATATCAAGAAACAAAATATATCAATAAATAAAATATGAATAAATAAAAAATATGAATAAATAAAAATATCAAGAAACAAAAAATATATCAAGAAATAAAAATATCAAGAAACAAAAAATATCACGAAATAAAAATATCAATATGTAAAAAATATCAATAAGTAAAGATATAAATAAACAAAAAATACGAATAAATAAAAATATCAATAAACAAAATATATCAATAAATAAAATATGAATAAATAAAAAATATGAATAAATAAAAATATCAAGAAAAAAATATATATCAATAAATAAAAAATATCAATAAACAAAAAATATAAATAAGTAAAAATATCAATAAACAAAAATATCAATAAATAAAAATATCAATAAATAAAAAATACCAATAAACAAAATATATCAATAAATAAAAATATCAAAAAATATCAATAAACAAAATATATCAATAAATAAAAAATATAAATAAATAAAAAATATGAACAAATAAAAATATCAAGAAACAAAAAAATATCAATAAATAAAAAAATAAAACAATAAAAAATATGAACAAATAAAAATATCAAGGAACAAAAAAATATCAATAAATAAAAATATCAATAAACAAAAAATATCAATAAATGAAAAATATTAATAAACAAAAAATATAAATAAATCAAAAATATAAATAAATCAAAAATATAAATAAATCAAAAATATGTCAAATAACACAAAAAAAGCGCGAACCACACCCGTAAGTGAGCGCCACCGTGAACGCGCCGCGCGCTCCCGCGACTGATGGATCCATGAAGTCTTCACTACAAAGATGGCGGATTTCCTGCCCTCCCGGACGGCGATAGTTTGTATTCCCCGTTGTCTTCTCTCGCACGGCGAAATCGATCAGATCAGGAAGTCGAAGGAGATCGACAAAAGCCTTTCTCGTGAGAAGACGTATGTGAAGAAACTGGTGAAGATCTTGTTGTTGGGCGCTGGCGAAAGTGGCAAGTCAACTTTCCTGAAACAGATGCGCATTATTCATGGGCAGGACTTCGATCAGAGGGCCAAGGAAGAGTTCCGGGCTACAATCTACAGCAATGTGATCAAAGGTTGTATGGAACGCTTTTAGAGGAACTTTCCGTGGATCTGAGATACAAGATGTTACTTTTAGGCAACTTTCGCTTGCTCAGCCAATCAGGCGGCGAGAAGGCCACCGACTTGTTAGTGTAGGGTTTGTCCATTACATTGTATATAGGACACACTTTTGTATACGTGGCTTATTTGCAACTAATGCCTTCACCTTTGTTTTATGACCTGTGCTTGTATCTGTCACATTGATGACAAGCCAAATGAATTCCTAGTGTACAGTATGCTCATGTGAATGACAACTCAACCTTCTCTTGTGTGTTCAGGTGCCAGGGTGCTGGTGGATGCCCGTGAGAAACTTCACATTCCTTGGGGAGACCCTGACAATCAGGCTCATGGGGAGACCGTCATGGCCTTTGACACCCGCTCGTCCATGATGGCCAAGGGGATGGTGGAGACCAAAGTCTTTCTGAACTACCTTCCTTCCCTCCGCGCTCTGTGGCAGGACACGGGCATTCAGAACGCCTTTGACCGACGGCGAGAGTTCCAGCTGGTACGGGCGAAACCATCTGTCCCTGATCATTTGACGTTATTGGTTTTCAAATCTTTATTTCTGCCTTTACATGATGTAAGCGAGCGTGGGGTTATAATCTTGAAGGAATGTTGATCTGCCGGCTTTCTATTGGAATGCTGTGAAATTAACGCTTTTCCACGATACTGCGGTCTAACCAGCACAGGAGATTTTGAGCTGTACTTCGACGGTTACGCAATGTGACACAAAGCAGTATTCAAGGGTTTGTTCTGATTTAGATGCAGTCTGTTTATCGCATCCACTTTAGAAGACGTAGACAATGGTAAATCTGAAAATACTGGTTTGGTTTCATTAGGAGAGAAATGAGTTTGGTTTTGCTCAAGCTGATAATTGTACGCTTTTACATTTACAATGCATTCCAACTTGCGAAGGGTTAATGGCAGGATGTTTTCTGATTTGCATACCCCCCTGAAATAAGCCAACAACGACTTTGCTGTTGTGTCTCGATTTCCTTATTTTAAATAAGGCAAAGTCGGTATGAACCGTCCCATAATTGTGTCTAACTTGGAAAGGCCATAATTGTGTCTAACTTGGAAGGCAAGTGTAGTTTAATTTCTACGTTACCTTTTAGTGATTCTGGCAAGACCCAACCTGCCTTGATGGGAGCAATGTTTCTGTAGCACATGTGCATTAATGTCAAATGTTGGAGACCTAATTGTTTTTTTTATTCCTTTTTAGGGTGAATCTGTGAAATATTTCTTGGACAATGTGGATAAACTTGGAGAACCGGTAAAAATTGACTTTCGGTGTCCTTTACAAAATAAATACTCACTATATGAAATAAATGACTAATAGCATCTACTGATTAAATCATTTTTATTAAATAAATCATATAATGACGCCTAAATGTGTACTAAAATAATTTTACACAATTTACGTGAGTCACATAACTTGGTTGCTGCTTTGGTTTGGAATTGACATCTTTCTGTTAATGCAAACAAAGACGAATTCTTATATTATCTGTCTGTCATTCATATGTGGTTTAGAACTGATCAGATTTATGTTTCCATTTACTCCACAGGACTACTTGCCCAGCCAAAAGGATATACTTCTGGCACGGAAGCCCACCAAGGGTATCCACGAGTATGACTTTGAGATCAAGAATGTTCCTTTCAAGATGGTGGATGTGGGAGGGCAGCGGTCGGAGCGAAAGCGGTGGTTCGAGTGCTTCGATTCCGTAACATCGATCCTCTTTTTAGTCTCATCCAGTGAGTTCGATCAGGTGCTCATGGAAGATCGCCAGACCAACAGGCTCACAGAGTCGCTCAACATTTTCGAGACCATCGTCAACAACCGCGTCTTCGCCAACGTCTCCATCATTCTTTTTCTCAATAAGACAGACTTGCTGGAAGAAAAAGTTATCAACGTGAACATCAAGGACTATTTCCCAGAGTTCACCGGGGATCCCCACGATCTCAAAAATGTGCAGACGTTCCTGGTGGAGTGCTTCCGCAACAAGCGTCGGGAGCAACAGCAGAAGCCCCTTTACCATCACTTCACCACTGCCATTAACACAGAGAACATTCGCCTTGTCTTCCGTGATGTCAAAGACACCATCTTACATGACAACCTTAAACAGCTTATGTTACAATAAAATGGCACCAGAAGGCCTTAAAGAACATTCCATTTTAATTAGATTTATTTTATTTAATACAAATGGCAAGTGGTTCTACACATCTTGTGGTTTAAGAAAAACGGATAGGTTGATAACAATGCATATTATAGCCTTCTTAAAAGCAGCAGGATTTTGATATATGCCACTTCGTAAGCTTGTTGTAGCTATGTCAGATGTGCTAAGGAACGGTCCTCAGTTATTCACCAAAATGCTGTAATTATGATGGTTTACTGTATGTTTATAAATGTGTCCTTTGTATGCAACAGTTACACTCCTGTAACCCAAAGGTTTAGAACCCTGTTTTAGTAAAACTTTCCAAGAAGTGAAATCTCAGGGCTATAAATATATTTTTTCATACTGTTCCAGTGAGCGGTTGTTAAGGGGGTGTATAGGAATGTTTTATTATTGCAAAGCATATATTGCTGCCTTTGCTTTCCCATTCGAATTTTTTTCCCACCCAGATTATGACAATAAAATAGAACAATTAAGGTACTTTTGTACTTATGTGTATTACAGACAACAAGGGGAAAATATCTTCAATTAAGTCAATTAAACTAAATTTTAATTTGTCATAATATCTTGCATTCACCACTTAACGCTGTTCCAACCTCTCTTGCTGGCTAAATGACAAGTTAAAATGATCTTGAAAGCCCATAAATAGTTTGATTCTTTGATATTTTTGTAATAAACATTAAGAACACATGTAAGTGACCTTATGGCTTTGCTTGGAAGTGGTTAGTTTTAGCTCAGGTTTATAAAATGACTCTTAAAGCAGGCCATCTGTATTGTGGTTAGTCCAGAAAGGCCAAAGGATTCACTTTTGTTAGCCTTTAAATCCAGCAGTGTCAGCGAAAGCGTGTTTAATTTGTTTAAATTGAAATACGACTTAGTCTTAAAGAAAAGCACTGAAATCTGATTGTTGGAGGTTTATGGGTATCAATGCCTGTATTCATTTCTGTATGTATGAAGTCTGTAATAGAATATAGCACAACATGTGTGTGTATGTTTCGTCATGGTAGTAATTTCTAGCTTTTTGTAAAGTGTGTTTTCATTTTTTATTGCTTTTGAGTAATTGTTTGTATTAAATTTAACATAATAAAAATGTCTGTTTCTAATTGTTGTGACAATTGCAAAACATGAGATTGACAAAATTTAATTCCAAGAGCTGAATTGTTTTTTTAAATGTGACATTTATATGCTAAAATCCTAAAAAAATGTATAAAGGTTTTTCAATAAAAGTTTAATGTTATTAATTGGCATGTTTTATGAGAGGGGAATTTCGTTAGGGCTGCTGAGATGACGTCACTTCATTGTTTGACGTATGTCCAAGATGGCGACGACCACCTTTTGACTAAACGTAAACATGCAGATTTAAGACAGATACATAGCAACGTGTAGACATGGGTACACATTAACAAATGCAAACGTGCATTCAGATTTGAAGCATAAAATATGACTTTCTTCATAAATAAATCCCGGAAGTAAGTTTTTCATTTTTATCGGTGGATTAACAAAAAGTACATTTAATCTTCGACCTGCAATCTGAACAACATTTTAAAGGTAGCCAAATGGCTTATATAACATGTGGTAGTAATTTGAAGTAAATATAATATCACAGTTTAGCTTGAACTGATCACTGATTGGTTGAATTCATTTGACGCTTTTCAGATCATTTGACTTGCCAAGATTAAAGTATCGCGAGAGAAATCGTAAGTCTTTGTCGTTAAACCGCTCTCGCGATACTTTGAAGTCAATTGAAAACTGAAACGCACAACGCTCTCAGTTGAGATAGGCGATGACACATTTTTAATTTTTATAATTTATGATACGATACCGATAATTTTAAAAGAATTTAAAATATACCGATACTGCATATTTCTTAAATGTGTATGTGATTTTTCAAAATAATATTAACATTTGTGAAAAAGGTCAATACATTTAAAAGCAAATGACATATACGTCATACTGGCCATAAGAAGTTTATTACAAAATGTTTTTTTGCAAAAAAATTATAGATAAAATTTTAAAAACATAAATCTCAATTATTGAAATGAAAAATCAGAATATAAATTGTTCAGATTTGACCTCTTTCTTCTTTTTTTAAATTATTTGTATATGCATTTATTTTGCCTTTAAATGCATTTTCTTTATTTTAAATTATTTTGTCTTCAACTTTTTAAATTTTTGCAGTGCTTAGAAATAAGATTTCTTGTTGTTTCTATTGCTCGCACTGTGCATTGACATCATCGTATTGAGACTTTCTTTGCTCTTATTGTGGTTAATACCCATTAATGTTAGTCATACTTATCAGGCTTCTGATCACTAAAACTGAGCAGGGATGCGGGAATCATAGAAATTACTTATATAATAAAAGTATCGATACTTTTCCTAAAGTATGTCTGTAGCTTTTGAGTATTGATATATTGGTAGTGCACTCCTTACTCTTTAGTCCATTTTTGACAATCGTGACGCTGTAATTGTGAGTTAAAGTTAACTGTACAATCCTTTGTCTCCTTTTCATATATTCACAGATGCAGGTTATCAAACATCCCAATGGGAGACTACACACCGCTCTCCTGTCCACCCGGAAAGATCTTATAGAGGCATACCAGCAATTCTTCACAGCAGAGAAGACACTTTTAGAGGAAGGACTCAAACCCAGCAATACACTTTACAGTCCCATTACCATTCATTCAGACACTGACTGGATTCCTGCAAATCCAGAAGATCCTCAAGACTTTCAGAGCTTTTACAGCTATCCTTATCGCAAGTCTCCAAGCAGTGGTCATAGGACCATATACATTCAAAAAATTGGTTAGCCTACATTGATGAAGAGCAGCAGTTTTATTGCTTATGATTCCACGGATTAGCACAAATGTCATGGGTTTGAGGAAACACACATATGAATTTTATTGATAAGCTCCCTTGTGGTCAAATAGCTTGAATATATCTTTTAAGTATGCAGAAACATACAGAGACAATATGCAAATAGGCCCAGCCTATAACCAGTCTCATTTGGTTGTTCCAGACGCTGCTAAACTGAAAGTAAAACTAAAAGCTGATTCAACAGGCAGTGATCACATGAGCTTAAGGTTATGTGGCATCCATGGCTTAAACTGCTGATCCACGGGGTGAAATGAGATTTAGACACATTCACATTTCTAACACATTTGGTCAATGAACAGGTTCTTTCGGGGAAGGTGTTGTGGCAGAACAGTTTGTTAAATGGCTAAAGGACTACTGCCAGGCGTTTTATTATGGACTTGAGGTGAAGCTTTTACCACCAGTAACAGTAGATTAAACAACTTGTACATTTCGGGTCAACAGCAACACACATAACCTTCAACTTCATGCTGGTTAGTAAAAATCCGACAAAAGATCCGTTTTTACAGATATTTAACCTAAATATGTTCACAGGAGAGCTCTTGGACTTCTTGAAGAGAAGGAAACCTAAAGATGCATTCTGTATAGTGGGAATCACCATGATTGACTTGTACCCGAAAGAATCATGGAATTTCATATTTGGACAAGCGTCTCTTACTGAAGGTGAACTAAAATGGTAGACATGTGATGTTCTTTGTTAATCTGAATGCCTCTTACTGTCAACTGGATTTAGTTTCAATTAGGTGGGAAGTATTATGTGTACTGTGTTGAAAGTGATGTTTTATGTGTATTTAGGAATGGGGGTGTTCAGCTTTGCCCGATATGATGATCACTTTTATGAAAGCAACTATGCAGGTCGAATAAAGGAAACGACAAAGCCAAAGCAGGGAGATTATTCAGTGTTCCAGAATCACTACACAACCCCGATTACGAGCACTGTCCTCATGCGTTCTTGCAAGGTAATATTGCAAGTAAAATCCAACCACTGATTAGACTCAGATATGCACTTTTTATTACTTTTACTGATAGCTGTTATTTGAACATCTGTGATAGACAGTGACTCATGAGATTGGACATATATTCGGTGTAAAGCACTGCCAGTGGCTACAGTGTGTCATGCAGGGATCTAACCACTTTTAGAGGAGTCTGACCGTCGGCCACTTGATCTTTGTCCCATCTGTCTGAGGAAACTACAGTTTTGTATTGGATTCAAAATAGCTGATAGATACAAGGTTCTAAATCTTTTATTGAAACAATTCGATTTACGTTTGCAGCCATTTTGTGTTTCTCTTAAACTTGAATTTATGCATTTTTAAACTTAACTGGTATTTTGTAGCAGAATATTAAATTAAAATGTGTTATCCAGGCTTTACTGTACTGGATTGAGGAGGGCGATGAAAGCACACGACAACCCCCAGCCAAACCCACACAAGCCTTCCAGGAGTATAGACATTGGTTGCATGAGTGCTTGAAGATACTGGAAGATAATACATTGTAAGGCAATGTTTGTAACTACCAGGATGACATCTGGACTACGTTCTATATTAAGTACACACTATACATACTTTCTTGTAACTGGCTTCGGTTAGGAACATGCTTAAATTGACAGGGCCCAGGACAGTGTTCTTGGTGTTCTCCCGTGATCATAGCCCTGACTTTGTTATCAATGTTTCTGCCAGAAAAAAAGAATAACGTAAAAATGTAAATTGATCTTTGAGAATGAGGGTGAAATGCTATATCTGAGAATTTCTTAATGTCTTAAATAAAGCTGTATATATCTCTTTAACTGTTTAGCAATTGATCTCTTATGTCTGAAAAAGAACATTGCTTTATTTTAAAATCTGATTTGAAGTTCATCATAACAATCATTTACTTTGCCTTGTAAACAAAAACAATCTCTTGTAAAACATTCCATGAATGGTAGCATATTCAATTGCTTTCACAATCATGTGACAGCGTGGCTCATTGTTAGACAGTTTCACATTTGAAGTTGTGGCTCATTTATTACAATGACATTGTATTGCATAACTTTTGCCACCCTTGTTCACAGTTATGTTAGTGTGCTTTGTAATTAACTAATACACAGTCATAGAAGTGAAAGAGGAATGATTGTAAACGACTGCCCATGTATTAGTATTACTAAGTTGTTTAAGTCCCACAGTTGTTCTGAGATCTGTCTCACTCTTGAATTAAAATACGATTATTTAAAAAAATGAAACTTCAAATATCCCTTTATGGTTGCTGTTTCGACCATTCTTGTATTCTAACATCTTATCATTAATTTACCATTTACTTTGGTCTAAGCTTTTCTCACCAGTGCTTTGTTATCATCTAAAAATAATTCATCGCACATATTCACCAAAACCACCAAAATGTGGCTTCCTGTCATACATTGTGTCTGCTCTTTTGCACCCAGGACCTTTCATCAAAAAAGTCCCAGTATGAAGCATCACCCTGCACTTTAAATTTTTCCATTTAAACTAAAACTAGTTTTACTTGCTGATGTATCTGCCCCTATTCGGCGTACTTAAGTATTTCATGCCACCTGTCTGAAGTATCTGTATGAAGTATTACTGAACATGTGCATCTCTTAAGCAATTACAAAACATAGATCATAACGAATATGTTTTTTGTGTACCACATTCTTTTCAAATCCAAAATCTTGTGAAGTCTTGCAATAGTCTTTTATCAAGACTTAATTTCTGCCACTTCTTGGAGATTCTTAGTCATATCTTTGAACTCTTCCTGTACTACAGGAATATTTTGTGTGCTGTTTCTTCTCATGCACAAGCGACTGGTCTTTGCAGGGCGTACAAGCGCAAGAAAGACAGCTCCTAGTCCCATTCCCCCAGCGCAGGAGAAGAATGCTGAGCTGTAATTCTGTGTAATATCCACAAGGACACCTAAAATAAAAATTTATCAATTTTTATTAATCAATAGAAACCTTGGAAATATCTGTTTACATTTTCAAATATCTTTCTATTTCTTCATCCTAAAAAAGAAAAGTATACATAGTAATTCATGACAGATTTTTGGGTGTTTCTTACCTCCTAAAGGTGGACCAGCAAGTCCTGCAAAGCTCTGAATACACACGTAGACGCCTACAGCCAAGGGCATCCTCTCGATCCCTATGACATCATCTTCAGCCAACATAGGGATGTGTGTGGATGCAATGTTGCCGAGCAAGAAGCCATAAATTACGCAACACACAGCAAGACCCCAGAATTCATGTACTACTGTAAACAACAGCAGCGCTAAACACATCAGTGATACACATCCAAGCAGAACAAAGACCTTTCTGATACGCCCCCAACTCAGGATCCATCCAATGGAGAGCCTTCCGAAGATTTCCGCGACAGCCATTGTCGACAGCATATAAGCGGCCTTGTCTCTCTGCATGCCTATACTGGCACTGAGCTCCACCACATAAAGCTGTGGAGCAAAGAATCCCAGTGTTGCAAAAAGGCCGAAAGCTGAATAACACAAAAAACTGCCTTCCTTTAGAACAGTTAAGTCCAGGAGCTTATTTTTACCTTGCATCCTAATGTCCTGTTGATTTGGAGGAACCTGAAGTGGTTCCACCTCACCCCCCTGCTCTCCAAAAGTTTGGAGGCCTTGTTCAAGCTTGTCAGGATTTGGGACATTTAAATCTCCACAGTTTCTCTGCTGGTCTTCAGAGAGGGAGTTCGTTATGTTCTGCTCTGTTTCAGAAGTCTTTGGTTTGATGACTATGGGTCGAAGCAAAGCTCCACAGATGACAATTATACCCTGTAATGTTCCAATAACCACCAAAGTGTACCTCCAGCCAATATGGTCCTTAAGAGCGGTGAATGCTGCCAAATAAGGGATGTGTTAAATGATTTAACTTATTTTATGAAACAATTATGCTTAATTGCTCTCACCTGGTGCAAAAGCAAATATAGCGACCGATTCTCCCGTGGAGGCCATGGCGGTGACCACAGAGCGACGTTTGCTGAAGTACTGGGACAAGATTGTGACAGTTGGTAGAAAGGTTAAGCAGTAACCCAATCCTGCAGAAAGGTAGAGATATGTAAGGATCTCTTTGACCTCTTACAATTATTTTGTATTAGATATAGATGTCAGGGTTTTTAATACCTGTAACAATCCCAATAGTTAGGTACATCTGATTTACGGAGCTGGTGAATGCGGTGGAGATCGTGCCGAGGGAGATGAGAACCCCTCCGAGCATTACAACTAGCTGGAAGCCGAATCGATTACTCAGCACTGATGATAATGGTGCTATGGAGGAACACAATCATAAACACAGATGTAATAATCACAAAACTGCATCTTGAAGAAAAAGAAAGATGTAAATGTGGCATCATGGAGGATCTCAACCTTTTTTATGCATATTTGCATTCTTTAAATATTTTAAAAGGAATAAATCACCCAATAATAGACATCCAGTCATCAATTAATCGCATTTAAGTTGTTACAAACTGTAAACATTTCTTTGTTTTGATGAACACAGAGAAATATATTTTGAAGACTGTTTGAAGAATGTTTGTATATTTGGATAAAAGCACCAAATGAATAAATCATTGTAACAGCAACAGTTTTTGGGCCTTACTGACACAAAAGAAGATATTTTAAAGAATGTAGGAGAGCAAAAAGATCTTTTGACTTGCATTTTATTTTTTCTACTAGTGTAGTCAAAGGGCTCCAAAGGGGTCAAACTGTTACTGTTAAGCATTTACGAGAACATATTCTCTGTGTTTAGCCAAACAGAGAACTTTATGATCTTTTATATTTTTTGGGTGAATTATTACTGTTAACACCTGAAGGCCACCTTGAGTGTCAACGTAATGTTAACATCCATAATGCCATAGTACAGTTGCTTCTTAAATGCAAAAACTTGCCCATTTCTTACCAGTGAAAGTCATAACAAAGACGCATATTGAAATGATCCAGGACACTCGACTGTTGCTCTCATCAAATTCATTCATGAGATCTTTGAGAAAGATCCCAAAACTTTTGATGACCCCGTAGGTGAACATCTCCACCAGAAAGAAGGCCACAGCCACAGTCCAACCCCAACCTCCATCTGGGACCCCCGAATATTCTTTAGGGCCAAGGCAACCTCTCAGTCTGAACCTCCATCCGGCCATACTGAGAACAGTGACCTGTGCCAAATACAAACATTGAGTTGCTGTTGCCATGTTTTGTGCATTGCATAAATCACTGTTTTTAAGTTGGTTGTCAATCCAACATCTTTAAAATCATTCATAAAATCTTAAGCTGCATATTAAAAAGTTTTGTGTTTTGTTTAATTGTGCTAAAGGACAATGAAATCCTGCAGCACACACATTACTTGATTAAATTACTTTTTAAAGAACCAGATGCAGTAAAAAACAGTTAAAGGAACTGCATTACTTCATGGGAGTTTAATTTGTGCAGCGCTGCGCAGAGTCACCGTCCTATGACATCATAGTACCGCGAGCACTGCTGATACGTCACGACGGGAGCGGGAAGAAACGAAATGTCAACAACTGAAGCGCTCTGATCAGAAATAGCTCTGAAATGCTGTCATTCAGCTTTAGGTGAGAATATGTTTAAGTTAACCCTCTTTGCTTGACTCATAATCGATTATTCGCAATTGTAAAGACATTTTGCATTATAAATGTACAATTTTGCTGATTTATGTTAAAAAGCTCTTTTACATTTCCTTTTGATAATCATACTCAAAAAAGTCCAGCTTCAATGCTTTAATACACTTTTAAAAACATTTGTGTAATTATTGACACTGAAATGGTCTCAGAATGACACCAGAAGACCCCTGCACGTCATTTATTGACACAGCTGACGTCACTTCAGCTTTTTATTTATTTGACCCTTGTATGATTTGACATATTTTTAAAACAAATGTTTTTATAATGAATCATTTCTTTATTTAATTGATGTACTCACAATTATATATATAAAAAAAACATCATAAACAGTTTATTATTAGCCCCTTTACCCTTGCCACGTGGTCATTGGTGTATATAAATAAACACATTATATGAAAAATGTTGCATGTAATGTATATAATATATGTGCAATTAAGCGTCATATATATTCAGAAAAAAAATAATCACATCTTGATACAGAAGCACTGATTTGCTTACCTGTCCGGTCAGTCTACAAACCCTGTTGTTGCCCTGCTGCCCAGAGTCCACGTGCTGCTGGGTCCACTTTCACAAATACTGAGTGCCTCTGTGGTGGGAGGTCTCAGCTGTTCAGCATGTTGTGGATTGGTTTACGGTCAATGTTGAATGAAAGGCCACACCAGCAACCCCCCTCTCCATTCAACTGGAATGTCGAAGAACTGGCTCCGTCTCCCTCCCACATCCCACCGCAGGGTAAAGTCATCGCAGGCTGGTGCTTTAAGTGAAGTTTGACACGTACTGTCAGCAATGTCAGATCAAACCTGACAGGGAATAGAGATTGCCCCCAAGACACTCGCTGGAATCTTGTAATAATGATCACTATGAAAACCAAATAATCGAGGTACAGCCATTATTGTGCTGTATTAGGCTTTGCATTTACTATTTATTAAATGTTATACATGATACTAAATGATATGCAGTATTATATGAATTTTCTGGTACTTAATAAGCTTTTGATTAAAAAGGACACATAGTGAGCCGAAACATATTTTTAACTGTTTTACTATCTCTTCTAGATTTACCAATTACAAATGGCCAAGTATGGATTCTGTGCGCTGCTCCTATTCTATCTTCTTTTCCCTGGACTTATTCATCACATCATAAGCCATACCAAAGAGCAACGTAACACAAGTGATCAAGACCGGCCCAATTTCATCATTATCTTAGCAGATGATATTGGATGGGGTGACCTGTGGATGAAAAAGCCTGACAACTCCACACCAACACCCTGGCTGGATTCACTAAGGCTTAATGGAAAAAGGTACATTTAGTGTTATTTATCTTACCATTGGCCTGTGCCTAATTCTGTCTGATTATAAGAGCTTAGATCTGATGATGTCTGATGATTTGCAGATTGACAGACTTCCATTCTCCTGCCTCCACATGCTCACCCTCACGGGCTGCCCTCCTGACAGGCAGACACGGGCTGCGCAATGGTGTCACTCACAATTTTGCTCTGGGCTCGGTTGGAGGACTGCCACTTGAAGAGATCACGTTGGCTCAGGTCCTGCACGATGCAGGATATTATACAGCTATGATCGGTGAATGGTGCACCAAAATGATAGCAATAAGACATTTAAGCTAAATTTTATATGTGGTAATGTTTCCTTTACGATAATTTGTAATACCCGTCTTGATTTGGGACAGGAAAATGGCACCTTGGTCATAATGGATCGTACAATCCAGTTCACAGAGGTAAGTATGTATTTGACATGCATCGACTTGTTACTACTTTCATGATATCATTTATGGACACATATGATAACAATGGTTTGACAAGTAAACTTATTTGTTTAACATCGAATTCATATTCAGTTGCCAGATTAATAATATTAATAAGAATTATTAAATAAGATTTATGTATAAATATAGTACAATGTAAAAGTGAAATGCAGTGTAGGTTGCTTTGGATAAAATGCATAATGTATTTTTATGTACAGTATATTATTTCATATTAATACTTATATGTACTGTGTGTATACACTACAGGTTTCGACTATTACTTTGGTATTCCATTTAGTAATGACATGGGCTGCACTGATAAACCCGGCCTTGACCTTCCCACCTGCCCTCCGTGCATGCACAGACAAAATTCCTCTGGGTGTGATTTATTTTTCATCTCCTAAAATTCTAATTGAGAGTTTCCACATTGTCCTGTTATTGTGTGTTATATAGCTTCATCTTTACTGAACTGTGTGAAATGTTTCACTCAACAGAAAGCATAAGCAATGCCTCACTAAAGTGGCATTGCCTCTGTTTGAAAATGAGACCATTGTTGAGCAGCCTTTGGACACATGGAACTTAAAAGAACAATATGCTGCGGCAGCAGTTACACAGATAAAGACCAGGTGTGTTCACTACAACCATGATTTTTAATTTATAAATAAATAATTCATAAACCTTAAGTTAACAAACTCAAGACAGTATTTATAAGCTTTATGTGTCAGATCTGGATTTTATGAGCCACTTTTCTAGGCCAATGTTTTGAAAGAAAGTTTAATGAATCTCACATGTGCTTCATTGTGACTTTAGTTAAATAGGTCAATTGAAAGCAGTTTAAGGGCCAGCAGTAATTGACAGACGAAACATTGTTGATTTCAGATAGATTATGGTAAACAGCTACACACAAGCAGTTTAGGGACTTTGTTCAGTCAATATAAGGTCTTTAACAGACTGTAAACAAGTTCACTGAACAGACAAAGTTGCAGTGTTGTAATCTGACACAGTTCAAGGATAGATTATGATCAGGTGGGCAATGCCAAAACCAAGCCCCTTCTCTTTAACAATATGCTTGCGCTTACACAGAAATTCATGACCTGCGTAAAATCATTTATTTTGTTTACCCTCATGTAAACCTAGAGTACAAATGAAGATATTTTGGCAAATGTGTCCACACAGTAGAAGTCAATGAGAACCATTGAAATAGAATTCAAAGGTAGATATTTGAACTAAAAAGTGACTTAATTGTCATATTAAATAATGAGTTTTTAATATAAATTTCCATTTTATTTGTAAAAGAAACAAGCGGAAGTAGCTTTATTATCTCAAAGCATTAAAAAAGTACTCTTTCAGAAATGTATGTGCTTTTCCCCTTTATTACAGTACAATGCAGGTTTTCACACTAATATTGGTTTTATTCCTTTTGGTGTAGCATTACTCGGAAACAGCCTTTTCTACTGTATATGGCTCTGGCTCACATGCACGTCCCGCTGTTTCATAACCCCTTCCTCAATGTTACGACGCAGGACCCATACACAGCTAGCCTCAGTGACATGGACTCCCTGGTGGGCATTATTATGCAGGCTGTCAGCATGGAGCAGTTGGAAAACACACTGATATGGTTCACTGGTGAGTTTTTTTAACACATATTACATGGGATTTCATTCCCTTAATGCATTGATAGTTTGCACTCATATAGGACCTGATACATAGTAATAACAGTAATCATATCAAGTATTATAATGATTAAAAAAAATTACATGTTAATTTCCTCTATTAAAATGCAAATATAAATTGATATGTTCTAAAGGTGACAATGGCCCATGGGAACAGAAATGTGAGTTTGCAGGAAAAGTTGGGCCTTTTGTCGGAAGATGGCAGACAAGCAGAGGTAAACATATGAGCAGCACGTTATAGAAGATGTTTTTCTGATTTGTTTTTGTAAACTGTAAAACATTTAACAACGATCTGATTCTTTAAAGAAACTAAACATTTGTAAATGACAGGTGTCTGAATTTCACACAAACTGTAAAGTTGTTTGAAATAACAAACGCTTTAATTGAATTAGAATGTTGATGCTTGTTTGTGCAGGTGGTGGATCAGCTAAGAGAACCACATGGGAAGGAGGTCATAGAGTTCCCACAGTGGTCGCATGGCCCAACAAGATCAAACCCAAGAGCACCAGCAATGCCCTGCTGAGGTACAGGAACAATGTGAACATTTTGTGTTGATATTGTTTTCGTTTTCGCCATATGACTGCCTTCTCTTATTCCATAGTGCTCTGGATATCTTTCCAACCATCCTCTCTCTGGCCGGTGTGAGCCCACCATCAGATCGACATTATGACGGCATTGATATAACAGACATTTTGCTCAACGACACACACACAGGGCATAAGGTTGGAAAAAACACCATACTGACAACAACAAAAACATGTTTGTTCATCTCAAATTTGTTAAACAAAACTGCATGCTACCCTGTTTTTTTCTTTCTTTTTATTAGAGCCTCATGCATCCAAACAGTGGGGCAGCAGGACAGTTTGGAGACCTACAAACCGTCAGGCTTAAATATCACAAGGCATTTTACATTACAGGTTGATAAAAGTGAAGGAATATTTATTGTCAGTATATTGGATTGCTGTGAATATGAAAGTTACTGCTATCCTCTTGTCATTCCAGACCTGTTTTTTTATTTCTTCTGTGGAACATATAAAAATACTTTATATATGTTGGTAAACAAAAAACACGGTTTCCATGTGAATTGCATTGTATGGACGCATTTCTCAAAATATCTTCTTTTTATGTTCCACAGAAAAGTCAAACAGATTGTAAAAATAATGAGAGTGAATAAATGATGACAGAAATCATGTTTTTGGGTAACACTCCCATCAGTATATTAACAATCATGTTCTCTCAGGTGGATCGGAAGCGTGTGGTGGAGGAAGTGGATCAGAGCAGTATCACAACCCACCTCTTATATTTGACCTCTCACAGGATGAGGCAGAAGAGACGCCCCTGAACCCTGAAAGTGAGGAATACAGGACGGTCCTACGGGAAGTGAAGAGAGAAAGAGAAGCTCTATTGTGGGACATTGCCACAGATAAGGTATCGAAAGCTGACTACAGAACGGACCCTGCTGCTGTTCCATGCTGTCAGTCACACAACCCCGTCTGCCGATGCCACAGTCTGAATTGAGGTCAGTGGGCTCGGCCTTGACCTCAAAGCTGTTTTTCTGATGTGTTAGAGTACATTAGCATGCTGAAAACACAGTAAAGATTCATATTAAGATGTGTCCCAAAAAACCTGCATTTTTTAAGAAGTTGTGTTGGTGGGTTACATTAACCCTGTTAAAGCTATTGATGTTGCACTACTTATTACTTTTGCTAGTTCAATATGAGCTAGAAAACTGTAAAACTGAGCTGCAAGAAAACATGATTGTCTGAAATACTTATTAACACACCATGATTGTAAGGGACATATTTGTTCGTTTTTTACATTTAAGAGGAAACA
This sequence comes from Triplophysa yarkandensis, assembly GCA_033220385.1. Classification (NCBI taxonomy): domain Eukaryota; kingdom Metazoa; phylum Chordata; class Actinopteri; order Cypriniformes; family Nemacheilidae; genus Triplophysa; species Triplophysa yarkandensis. The sequence continues at coordinate 9,131,705 of CM065672.1, forward strand.
GATTATTTTTTGTTTATATGATGTCTCCATCTTGTGGTTATACTATTATTTTTAACCATTTAAATAATCTATATTTAAAACCTAACCTAATTTACATTTAATAGATGCTTTTATCCAAAGCAACTTACAAGATTGAGTACAAAAATAAATGAATTCATCAAAGGGAGGCAGCATTATAAAAAGCACCTTTACAATTTTCATGGTTTCAGCAATGTTTGGCATTACCTTTTTATGAATACAGAAAGTATTTTCTTAAACTGGAGTAAGAAACGAAGTTAATGTATATTAAAATTACATTGACTTAAAAAAAAACACTTACACATTCCTCGAAATATCTACATATGATGTAATAAATGATATCTCAGGAAAAGCTTGAATATTTACATGTTTTTGAATAAATCACATACGTTAAACACATCCATGTCATGATGTTTACAAAAACAAGATTTCTGATTCAGTTTCTCTCTCTTTATTTCTTTGTTGTTGGTAAGCACACTGGGAAATCCAAACATACACAAAAACAGTGCAATTCAAACAGAACAACTGTTGCCCTTTAAAGCTACGTAACTGAGAAACATGTTTCTGGATCAAATTAAATTATTCTATTCCCCTCCTCTATCCAACAAAGTAGTAAATAAACAAAGATTCACTGTTTGAATAAAAATCTTATTTAGGGTGCAGTTTTCAATATAAATGTGCGTTCATAACCTGTTACTTTCATTTTATGATTTGAAAAAATAAAAATGCACAATTCAAGATTGAAGAATTAAAAGCACACAAAGCAGTTCCCTTTTCAGTTTAGAAGCAAGTCCCTTATGAGTTTTAGTAGCAGCCAATGTAATACAATATCACAGCAGAATAAAAATAGATGAGCAGTCAGTGAGAAACAACACTAAGACTTAGTGCCACAGTAAGTTCTTGGCTCAGAAAATGACTGTTTTAAAATTAGTGTTCTGTCAAGAAAATAAGCTGTAAATTTTAAGAAATAACAGGGTAAAAAATGATTACCTAACATAGAACAACATCAATTTAAAAACCACATCATTGCTGAAGGGTTAATAGTGATTACCCAAAAGTTCCAGCAGAGTTAAGGTGTGAGTCACATGTTGAACCATTCATAAAAGAGAAGTGCAAAAGGAAGACATAAGTCAGCCACAAATGAAATATAATATAAATGCTAAAGAGGACACACAACATGCCAGCACATCTCCGTGACTTGTTAAAAGAGGCTTAAATTCACCCAGTTCCCTATCAAAATCTTGTGTTTTTATGCATTTGTTTCACCGGCACAAGCGGCACACTAGTCCAGTATCTTTGCTACCTTTCATATTATAAGTATCTTCAGAGTATCTTTTGTAAACAACCTATAACCAAATGTGTCAATCAATGTGGAAACACATGCGTTCCATCCTCCATGTAATCATATTTTGATCTTAAAGTGTCATAACAGGACTTGGGTAAATGAGAAAAAAAATAAAGATTTAAAACTTTAGATCTGTAACTTTATATTAACTGCCACAAAGAATTACTGTGCGCCGGGTTGTTGGGCAGTGATTATGATATCATTTTCCTGACATTGCACTGAATCAATCTCTATGGCTTGTAAAACAAGTGTGCTGACATCAGCAGTATTGGCATCAAAGTTCTCGTTTTCGTACAAAGTTTCAGTGTTGACGTTTTGCACAGTATCCATCACTGGAGTAGTTTGTGTGATCAGAGCTTCCTCATTTTCCTGGAGTATCAAAACTGCTCTGGCGGTGTGGATGGATTTTGAATTGATCTCGTTCACCTCATCGACATAATCCTCACTCAACTCAGATGGGGAAAGATGTGTTTCGTTGATACCTAAATCCGTGCAGATAGTTTCTTCTCTTTGTTCTTTCTGGATAGTTATTCTAGAGTCTTCATCAACCATTCCATTTTCCTGGATGGCATCAGTTATCTCTGCTTGGTCTTTAGCATTTGGGATGTTCTCCTCCGAAATGCTAGCAACATCTTCACTTGTTTTATCTGCGACTTCAACAAGATCATTTTCTGTGTGCTCTGGGGTAGTATTTGGCAGGTTCTTTATGTCATTGCTGAAAGTCTGTCTCTCAATTTCCTTGTATATAGTGATATCTTGAACAGCCTTTTCACAATTTAGCTCTTCAATGAGTGGATCTATCTGTGGGACATTATATTCACACTCATCACTTTCAGCTTCAAGTACTAGTTGAATTGTGTTTTCTTTTAATTTCTGTTCTTGGTCACTGTCGTCCTTTAAATCAGATCCAGTTAGTTCTGTATCACTCAGTATCAGCTCTGTTTCTAGATCTGAAACATCTGTAAACTCACTTGGAGGCTTTAACCCACTCAACGTGGGAGCATGGGGAGCAGGGCTGTGAATGGATAACATATTTGCATCAGAATAATTATATTCATATATATGTTAAACAGACTCATTTGTAATAATGTTTACCTCTCATTTGATTCATATGTTACAGGGGCTGTCCACAGATCTTGTGCCCCGGCACCCTCCTCCTGCGCCCATCCACGGTTGGAGGAAGCATACGTTAGAATGGCCTCGGTCACAGTGTATGGGGTGTGGCCTTGCACACAATCCTCTATGTGCTTAATAGGAAGCTGAGTTTGCAGGAAGAGATGAAGTTGGCTGTCGGAGAGGCATACTGTCATGTGCAGAACCCTGTAAGTTAAACAAAAATCCAAAAGCAATTAAATTTTTTTTTTTAAATGATTCACTTTCTTTTCATTTGAAACAGGTATGCATTTCTGTCATCTGCAGAACACAAAGAAGATATTTTTCATAATTTGGTATTCACTTGTATTGGTTTTGTATCCATAAAATGGAAGAGAATGAGGACTTTCAGAACGCTTATCAACATTCTTGGAAATATCTTCTTTTGGGTTCTGCAGAAGAAAGTCATACGGGTTGAAAATAACAAATGGATTAATTCCCTTTAAAACCCTTATGTGATAAAAACATTGCAAGAATAACTCACTAACTCACTTCTTTTCTAACCTACTCACTCTATCAACAAAAAAAAACAAAAAAAAACTTTTGTAACTTCTCTCTCTGTTAGCTTAGTAGCATTGTTGTAGCACTTGTTAACCTATTGTTGTATCGGCTATTTACCGCTTCATTGTCTCCTTGACTATTGTAAGTCGCTTTGGATAAAAGCGTCTGCTAAATGACTAAATGTAAATGTAATGTAAGTATAAAGTTAAAAACTAAAACCGACTTGTCCAGGAAGCTCTGTAGACCTTTTCTTCTTCTTTCAATAAAGTCATCATTTATAAATGAAAATAAGGATTTTTTGGGCAGATCAGGAACAGGCCTGTGTGTATAAAAACAAGACAGAATAAGCTTATTATAAGCTTATTATTCCTTATTAAGTCCTGTACATACAATCATCTTTCCAATAGAAGTGAATGTGAATATACATTTGTGGAAAAAACAGCAGAGACAGACATATGATTAGGTAAACGTCACATGCTTACACAAGACCAGTGTTCTTTTGAAGTTTTTTCTTCAACCACACAAACTCGCTGTATCGTCGCCTCACACAGGATGTTTTCGCAGTGAACGCTTTGCTGTTTGTCTGGTGACACAGTAACCATGGTCAGGTCACAACAACATACAATCAGACAAAATCAATTGCTCTACAAAACAACCAGACTTAGTCATATATAGAGAAAAAACATGCATGTTTACATTCAAAAAGATTAAAGTTAAAGGATTTTCATATATTCATTTAGAAACCACTCATGTGATTTGTAAAATCACTTTCAAGTACATCAACACATAATGAGGTCATTGCCAGTCAATCTGTGATTTAATCAACACAAATACATTAAAGTGATATTTCACCTCTAGCATTAAAATTGTCATTGTTTGTTCACCTTTCAGTGGTTACATACATTTCTCTATTGGACTAAACACAAATGAAGATATTCTAACAAAAGTTTGTATCAAAGTTTGTTGGGTCCCAATTGACGCCTATAGTAGGACAAAAGATTACAGTAAAATTCAATGATGACCCAAACAGAACTTTCGTTGAATATCTTGATTTGGTTTTCTAACAATTTGGTGGTGAGCAAATGATGACAAATTTTCATTTTTGGGTGAACTAATTCTTCAAAAAGCAAAACCAAAAATACATGAATAAATGTAAAAAAAAACTTGTGAAGTATCCAAATTACATTCATATATAAACTTAAGATATTTTAGAGCTTCACAAAGCCACACATCTGATTGTCAATAGAGATCCTTGAGGCAAAACTACTCACATGGAGGAAAATTTTATAGTCCACATACGAGTTCCAAGATCCTTCATTCTGAAGCCGAGGATCCTGAACCCTCACAGCAATGAATTCCTGTAACAAAAATCAAACAAAAAAAGTTTAAGCACCAAATCGTAGCCGGAAATCTCAAACATTTAATACCTGTTATACCTTTAAAAACACAATATTGTTCCCCATTCTGTGTTGACATCTGATGACTAATGTCTCTAAGCATGATCATCGGACTGTGATCAGTATGACACTGACATCACCAGGCATGTCATCACAAGACTAAGTTTGGGGTTTATTGTAATAGTTAAGTTAGAGATCTTACATCTTGTTCTTGACTTTTGAGCATCCTATAGGAGGCAACACAACACAGTGGACATCTGTGGAGAAAAAGAGTAAAGACAATTTTAAAAAGCATTCACATGCCCTAACATAGTTTATCACTCCATTACTCACATGACTTTTTCTTTCTTATCTTTGGATTCCCATATGAAAGTAAATAATTTCACAAATCCATAAAAGGAGAACCCATCAGACCTATTGGTCCTATCTCCTTTCCAAAACATCCCAGACTGTTTGTGTTTCTAAGGAAAAGGGGAAGCCAGCATCTTCTCACTCTTTAACCCAAGCCCCGCCCCTTCCTCTAAAATCCCATTAGTCATGATTATTGGTCAGTTCTGTGGCCAATACCCTGTGATCTTTAATATTGATCAATAAGGACAACACAAATAAAGACAACCAATCGAATTCGCTGTAGATTGGATTCGTTTGGGTTTAACACAAATCAGCTGATAAAGAGGTTATAACACTTACTGTTTTATTTACACCCAAGTGGGCTTCCAGCCGACACACACACATGCAGATACACGAAAGTCACACATACACAATGTAGAACCTGGAAAGTGTGTTTGATCCAGTCGTTGAGAAACGTCTTGTTAACCATTAAAGAACAAATGTACGAACTGTACAAAACACGTCAAATTGTGCTCGCAAATCATCAAGATAGATCACTTCCGGGTTTTCTGGAACGAACATCATTGAGTAGCGCCATCTAGAGTCCTGGAGGAAGTGCTAGTAATGCTACTGCACTGTTAACTACATATAGACAATTCAAAGAGAAGGAAGACTGCACACCTGATTATTATGTAATCATGAAATAATTCCGATATATTTACATATAGAAAAAAATCAGAATACACATGACTACATATTATATATATTTTATATATATAGTATATTACAATGTATATATATATAAACTATAGAGTACACACACACACACACAGCAGTGAACACACACACACACACACACACACACACACACACACACAAAACAGTGAAGACAAACACAGCAGTGAACACACACACACACACACACACACACACACACACACACACACACACACACACAGCAGTGAACACACACACGCACTAACACACACACACACACACACACACACACACACACACACACACACACACACACACACACACACTCATTGTAATGATATATGTAAAATATGAAGTCATGTGTATTCTGTTTTTTGATTGTGTTTAACATCCCCATATAGTTTTTTTGTTATTTGACAACTATTTTTCAGGTACCAAACATCATAATCGGAATAATCATAAATGTAAGAATATCTACTTAATTTTCATGTACATGCAGAGTAAATGCTGGGTTGCTTTAATCCTTGATTTGTAGTGAAAAAAAGAGCACTTTTTCAATATCCCAACAGTTGTTTTTTGATATTTTATATATTTATATTTTGTTTTAATATTTTATATCAAAACAACCCAGAATATGGTGTCCAAGTATCTTCTATAAGCTCACCTCTGAGTTTATATTTTGGTTTACACAAATATTTAACAACAGATTAGTTTGAATGTTCAATAGTGTTCATATTGTACGTTACAGCACTTAAGAATAGAGTCATATGATAGTTTCTGATGTCAGTGGTGATGCAGAATCTATTGTGCACGTCTTACTGGTGTGTTGAGTGTAAGAACTTTATCCGCTTTAATCTTCTTTAGCTTCTGTTCATGCAGGTGGAGATGTCAGATGGACAAGCACGCACCAAACACAAAAAGAGAGAGAGAGAGAGAGAGAGAGAGAGAGAGAGAGAGAGAGAGAGAGAGAGAGAGAGAGAGAGAGTTTCAAATAGGAGAAGAGCGACTATGTCAGTATTTATGCTCTTGTAATATGGTAGATCTGTTTTATTTTTATTAGTGTTTTAATTGGTTTCTATTTGTTCTTTTATACCAAAAGAAATGGAGGACACAGAGATCCGACAGCAAAAGCTTGACAATCAGGTACAGATTAAATTATCATGCTCTTGGATACCACTGAACAAGACTTCTGCATTTCTTATTGACTTATAGATTTCTGTTGTCATCATTACTTTCAAAAGAATACACAACTCATACTTAAAAACACTAAATATAGCCCTGTATTGATTGTATGTTTTAACATCAGTAAATGTATGTAGCTAAACTACTAATAATTTGTGATTTTCAGCATTAATTAATAATCCACTGTTTGTAAAGTGTCTGTGTATAGAAGAAAAGTTTACATTTACATGATTGCTTGGCAAAAAATTTCAACCTACTAACATTTATTAAGGCTGGTCAATACACACACTCTTAAAAATACAGATTGGCCTTTTTAACCCATGTATTGTTGGATAAAAAATTTAAATTTCCCAGCATTTTTATCTGTTTTTTCAACAGCGTTTACTGTTGATTAAGAAGCAACAGAGAAGAAGGACAGATGCCCGGATGGTTACAGCGAATCATGACATTCATCCGAAAACACGAAGACAGAAAGCTGGATCTGATGACACTGCTTTGCTAATAAGCCAGTCACAGAGCAACACTTCTCTAAATGGTTGGTAGACACTTAAGGAAACAGAAATCAGAATGATCAAGAATAGTTCAATACAATTACTACTTATCATATAAACCTTTTAATATATTATTAAAATGCTGCATTTTGTTTACAGACACACAACCTGAGCAGGTTTATGAAAATACCGTAGAGGAGATTTGTTTGGGAGAACTGGACATCTCATCTAAGATGTCAGAATCATCACAAGAGATGTGTCTGAATCATCAGGGCATACCCAAAAAAATTGACCTCGAGATTAGCGCCCAACCAAGACCTGCATGCATTGTAGACACAGAGGACCAAACAGATGTTAAAAAGACAAAGAAGAAATGCACAAAAAAGGGGCAAACAAAATGTAAGTTTAATGTCATTTTTTCTACTCGTCCTTTTGTGCTGTGTAATTTTTTTGTAATCCAAATTCTTTCCAAGTACCAAAAAATGCAGAAGAATTTGAGGAAGATGCAGAAAAAAAATCTATAAAGAAGAAGGAAAAGAAAAATGACTCTAAGGAGAAAGTAAAGACAGGGGAACAATCTTGTAAGTGTACCGGAGATGTATCTCAATTGTTTAGAATGACAAAAGTTAAAGGCCATTTCCTGTACTGCCCAGTTTTTATCCATAAATCGGAAATAACATAACTTTGGCATTCCAAAAATATAAATGGCACACTGTACACATGGTCTCTTCCAGCAAATCAGACAGATTCAGTGTTGGAGTTCAACATAAATGCACAGAGTGAGAATGAAAGAAAAGACAATGTCCATCCCACACCAAAGAAAGAACAAAAACAGACGGCAGGTCAGTTGAAACACCCCAACCAAACATGTATATGTATTAACTTTCAAGCATGTCTTATTTTCTTATTATGAAACGATTCACACAATGATATGTTGTAGATTACTGTTCTATCAGCCTGTGCAATATAAACAAAAATGGGTTTTATCCGACTCATGCAAAAATATCTTCAATGCATTCCTTCTTTTATTAAAGTTGAACATGACCTCGATGACAGCGACAAAGAGAAGAATGAAGATGAGAAAGACAAGAAGAATTTAAAAAAAACATCAAAAAAGGCAAAAGGTGCTAAAGATGTCAACAACCTTGCTTCTTTTAACTCAAACTATAAGGAATCGTCTTCTGACAGTGATTCTTTGGACATGGAAAAGGTGAAACATTATATTTTGTTTAAACGATTTTTAGTTTTCTTACCTGTTTAATATATCAATGTTTTGTCTTTGTTTTGCAGTCTTCCCCAATGTCTTTGGAAGACTTGGAAATGTTTGCCATGCGTCCAGCTCCAAGAGATGTGACCATTCAATGCAGGATTACAAGAGACAAGAGAGGAGTGGAGAAAGGGATCTATCCCACATATTACCTCCACATGGAAAAGGAGGATGGGAAGAGGGTAAGAAGAGAGGAACCTTTTAAAAGTTTTTCTTTTGGGGGTCTGAATTTCTGTTATTATAATATATTCCATGGGCAGGTTTTTCTGATGGCGGGGAGGAAAAGAAAGAAATGCAAAACTTCAAATTATTTGATATCAATCGATCCCACTGATTTATCCAGAGATACAGAAAGCTACATAGGCAAACTAAGGTCAGTGTTATTGGTGAGCTGCTTTTGGAACGTATAAGATAATATAAGTATAAAAAATCTAACTCTATTATCCTTTAGGTCAAATGTCTTGGGGACAAAATTCACTGTTTATGACAACGGAGTGAACCCAGATAAAAATACATTCATCAAAGAAACAGAAAGCCTGCGACAAGAGCTTGCCGCAATATGTTATGTATGTTAACAATTGCACAAATGTATATACTCAAAATAATAATAATCTGAAGAAAGCATATATTGTTCATTATTTCTTGTGTCACAGGAGAAAAATGTGCTGGGTTTCAAAGGTCCCCGAAAAATGACAGTCATCATCCCTGGTATGCATGAGAATGATGAGCGAGCTGTAATTCGTCCAAAAACTGTGAGTAGTTTGTTGTAGTTTTTTAAAACCTCCAGCGTTAATAGCATTTGTGTATTTTCTTAACAGACAAATATTTATTTCACGTCCTAGGAGCTGGAGTCTTTACTCACTCGATTTGAGAATGGTAACAAAGAGAACCTTGTCACTCTTGTGAATAAGTCACCCAGCTGGAATGAACAAACCCAGTCATACGTGCTCAACTTCCATGGCCGAGTTACACAGGCATCCGTGAAAAACTTTCAGATTGTCCATCCAGACAACAGTGTGTTTATTAAAACAATTTCCTATATGCCTTTTTAAAATGCTAGAGTTGATTTTAATGTATGACAATATCATACAGTTTCATTATTAACATTTTTCTTTCAGTGGACTATATTGTAATGCAGTTTGGTCGGGTGGCAGACGATGTGTTTTCCATGGATTACAGCTTTCCTCTGTGTGCTCTGCAGGCTTTTGCTATCACTCTGTCCTCCTTCGATGGCAAACTGGCCTGTGAATGATCTTGATTCATATTCATTTTTGCATTAGTCATTAAAGAAGGGAAAAGTAATTTTCAACATTTCAGAAATGTGTATAATAAGTAAAAGAGATGTGACTCATACTCAGAATTCGTGCTTTTGACCCATCCAAAGTGCACATATACAACAGTGAACGCACACCCAGCGCAGTGGGAGCCTAAGTCATGATGTTGCACAAGACTTGAACCCACAACCTTAGGGTCAAACTCTCCAACCACTAGGCCATGATTTCCCCGTAAAGGGAATTATTAGAAATATTTTAACATTTTATAATAAACAGACATTTACAATGAATTACATCATTTATAAATCTTATTATTTGTTCATTCCAGTACACAAACGATAAAAAAATGCATATATATTTGTATCATCTGTCCGTCTTCAATTAGTTTTTAGAAATAATAATATTGCTCATTTTCAATTGTATGTGTTTACATAAAAAATATATATCTTGACTGTATATGAGATTAATCAATAAAATGACTCAAACCATGACTTCAATGTCCCCACTTTATTTATTTATTAATGTATTAATTTATTAATTGACAGTTTTAACATCTATGGTATACAATTACCACAGTGGGTCATTTCTCATGCAGCAGATGGCAGTAAAGTCCAGAATCGTCTTGTGATCCTTAAGCATAAAAACAAAGGAGAAGAGAACCAACTCGCATACAGCAGCAGAGACGCTGTGTGTCACACTGCGCAGATCGACTACAGTGTGACGTCACCTATCGCGAGACTACATTAAAACAGACCTATTCTCGCGATACTTGTTGTAATACGCCGCGCTCTCTGCAGCGCACAGAAGTTCATCCATGTTAGTTAGGCGTATTATCGGGACGCCGTGTGAGCTCATCAACAACCTGCCGTGAAAGTTATTTGGACGGCTCGTGCGAAATGTGAGTTTAAATGGAAACTCCCTCGTTTTGATTTCGGAAGTTTGGCATTTGAGGACGGATGAATTAAAGCCACCAAACCAAACAACTTTCAGCCGATTGTTCTTCAAAGATGCGGGACCGAACCAAAGAACTCGGCAATGTGAGTAACAGAGCAGCGCAGTGGGCACAGGAAGTCGGCTAGCATGCTAGCATGCTAATCCATTAATAAAACACAAACACACCACCATGCTGCAAAAACACTCATCAGCATGTTGTGAAAGATGTTTTGCTTTATGGCTGAGGATTAATGAATTAAAGTGATCAATATTATCAATAGGGTGTGCAGACTGTAAAGTGTCCTTGAGTTTTAATCTCAGGTTTAAACTTAAACTTGAGTTTAACTAAACTTCAGCTTGTGTTGTGTCATTAAAGTTGGGTTGTTATCTATAGAGTTGAGTTTTGTTTATTATAAATACAAATTAACCCTTTTCTCATTAAAGGCAACGTTTAGTAAAGCCAAAGTTTAACCCATAATTAAAATAAGCCTCTATAACAATGACATTTAAAGCAAAACCTGGGGAATACTAGGGGTGTGCAATTGATTGTAAGTGTTTTTTAATTTTAATGTTGTCTTTGAGTTATTATATAAGCAAGAAATTGAGTTAAAACAATGATTGTGGTTATTTTATTTTTTATATGTGTTCATATCTTATTACCTTTTGATTGTTATTGAATTATTAATATGTTCTTGTCATCTATCAAGTTATTTATCACTTTGCTCACTTGCTTTCAATTTAAATTATCATGATCTAATAAAAATGCCAAATCCTATTTATTACCCTTCTATAGTAGTCGAATGAAGTGTGATTTAAATGTATTAATTATACTTGAACGCAGGCGAGTAATTCACCACAAGTCGACTTAAATATAAATATAAATATAAATATATATATATATATATATATATATATATATATATATATATATATATATATATATATGTACCTCTTTATTTTTTATAGAATGCCGATGCCTCGGATGAAGATGAAGAAACTACGGCTCTGATGATAAGGCCTGGCTCTGGGATCTCCGGGAAGGAAGAGAAAGAAAATGAAGCCTTCTTTCGAAAGGTTCATATCGGCACATTGCTCATTGTTTGCTCACTTGCCAACTTTCGGTTTCCAGGCATGAATTATTTCTGAATGAGTTAATGTAAAAGGGAAATGAAAGAGGTTTATGACATTTATTTTATTAGAAAAAAATAGATAGATGGATGGATGGATGGATGGATGGATATAATGAATGAATAAATGAATAATATATAAATATATTTGTATGTATCTTATTTATTTATTAAAAGTACCCCCCTTTAACAACAATATATATATTATTTGTTATAGTAAAAGTAGTCCTACTCTAGTTTTTTTGGGGGGTTGACAAAGAGAAAGATATTCGGACAAAACAAACAGTTCTTCGACCCCATTAACAAGCATTGTAGGGGAAGAATTAACAGTCAAAAATGACCAGAGAATTTTGTTGTCCTACATTCTTCAAAGCATTTTATTTTGTCTTCACAGAATAAAAGAAACAGATCTAATTTTCCCTCTAATTGTAGTCAATGGGATTCAAGAACTGTTTGGTTTTAAGCATGCTTCCACATGTATTTCTCAGTGTTCATCATAGCAAATAAATGTATATAGATTCGACTCAAATGTGTGTAAATGAAGGCAGATATTTTTAGTTTTTTGAATTTTGTTATACTCTGTCATCTAAATAGGTTCAGGAGATTCGAGAGGGCCTAGATTCATTTAAGAGAAAGATGTCTGAATTGGAGAACAAACAGAAAACAGTATTAGGAGTCGCACTTCCAGAGGACAGTGAGTAACTATCCTGTTTATAGATATTAAGCCAGGATGTTATTGTCGTGCGAATTTCCATGTACTAAATATTATAGATGTTTTTTTAACTTTCTCCTATTTAATCTGCAACAATTCATTTTTCATCACCACACTTTATTTTTCCACTCTAGGTATGAAAAAGGAACTTCAGTCTCTTAGGGAGGATATCAAGGGCATGGCCAGCCAGATCCAAAAGAAGTTAAAAAGTAAGACTTAATTGTGGATACATAATATTGGTGATATAAGTATTTCTGCTGGTCCCATTTGATATCAGAAATGAATTAAAATAAAAAATTGTATCACAGGCATCGAACCTAAGAAACCTGAGAGTGATGACAAATATATTTCAGTACAAGTGAGAATGCAGAGAGGCCAGGTTAGTTACCATTTATAAAAACATAACAACAAATTGTTGCTTTGCCCCTGAATAATCTCTTTTCTTCCACAACAGCATGCTATTTTGTCTCGTGAATTTCTCGAACTGATGGGAAACTGTAACACGATTCAAGCCCAGTACAGAGACAGAAATGTGGAGAGGATACAACGACAACTCAAAATCAGTATGACGCTTTTCTTATACTTTCAGTCAATGTGATAAATCACCCAAAAATAATATTGTGTCATCATTTACTCTTGTCATTCTTAATCTATATGGCTTTCTTAAATCGATCAGCACGGACATCCATTTTCCTTTATTTAAACAAAACTAATGCTAGTGAAGAGGCGCCAACACATGGGTTACCAACATTTTTCAAAGTGTCTTCTTTTATGTTCTACAAGAAAGTCTTAGAGGCTTGATATGACAAGAGGGAGAATAATAATGACAATGTTTTATTTTTAGGAGAATTATTTTACTTTACTTTCTTATAAAATTGCTGAGTTTTTGTAATTTATATAGTTAAATAGTGCACTGATGGAATTAGTTTCATCTTTATGTAAATCTGTTTCTTTCATGCAGCCGGTAACAATGTGACAGACCAGGAGCTGGAAACAATGCTTGAAAGTGGCCAAACAGATGTTTTTACACAAAATGTGAGTGTGTTTGTATAATCTGATTGCATTTGCTATTTAAAGATGTTTTAGAAATCAGTGTTTTACTACTCCTTTATTACTACTATTTCTTTTTAAAATTAAAACAGTTATGTTTATTTAAAACTTTTACTCTACTTTACTTCTCTAATGCTGTCACATTTGAAGTCTTCTCTTTTGCTTTCCTTGGAATGGAAGTGTTTCGTTTGGTAAGACTTCACCAAATTCAATCCAAAATCAAATTGATGTAATTTTGGTTTTTGGGGAAACAACAAATAGGTGAACTCCTTTACCTGTTGGACATAGCCTTAGTATTGTAAATTGCAGCATTCCGGGCACTTCCTCTGACCTCTCCTATTGTGCCCTTGAGGAAAACTTTTGGCTCCATCTGTTTTCAGGATGCCCTGTTTCCTGACCCATCTCTGTCTGCCTGTCAAAAAGTGTGAAGCTATTAAAAACAACCCCTAATCTGTTTTGAAAAGCCCCACTCTAAAGGCATTTAAATTTAGTAATTTAGCTGACACTTGAAGCTGACTATTTTAGTTATTAAATTGATATTATTTTACCACCCCTAGGAAAGGAAAACAGGGTTTTCAACATCATTAAAAACACGGGCGACAACTTCTTGTCTTTTTATAATCCGAACCTCCTTCTGAGTTCAGTTTCCTCTTTAAAGTTTAGATTAAGGTCATTTTTCCTTTCCTTCAGCTTTTATTTATAGGAACCTAACCCTTGCATGAAATTTATGACGCTCGCTTGTCAAGTATAACCAAATGGATTTCTGTTAGTGCCGCAAGGCTCATTTGGGTTTCCTTTTTGAATTGTTCATACAGATTTTGAATGACGCTAAAGCAACCAGACAGGCTCTGAATGAGATCGAGTCGAGACATGACGAGATTATCAAACTGGAGAGAAGCATCAAAGAGCTTCATGATATGTTTAATTACCTTGCCATGGAGGTACAAGCTCAGGTAAGACCAATGCTGAAAATATAAAAAAAAATCTATTTTTAAATCAAACTTTATTTATGTGCATTTTCTGTCAGACTTTGATTTGCTTTTGGTTTTCAGGGTGAGATGGTGAACCAGATTGAGGAGAATATTAAGATGTCCCATAACTATGTTGGAAAGGCTGTTGCAGACACAACTGCTGCTGTAGAAACTTCTAGAAAAGTGCGCAAGGTAAATCTGTGGTAAAATATTCATTCATGTGTATGTATTATTGTTTATTAGTCCTAAGCTACTCAGAAGTCAACGATGGGTTAATGTATTATTGCAAGGTTTGACATTGTTATCCCCTTTGTTTTTCTTTCTCAGAAAAAGTTATGGATCGCAATATGCCTTGCTGTTTTACTTGTTATATTAGCCATCGTTTTGGCTATCACCTTTAGTTGAGGTGAGTTCAATTTGCCATCTTTACCAATAATTGTTTCTTACATACAAGTTGGACCTGAACATTTAAAGACCCCCTGTGGTGAACCTCAAGTTTTCTAATGTTGTTTGTGTGGTGATTTAAAGTGCCCCAAGGCAAACCCTTCATAATTTAAACTTATTGCTGAGTATTTCCTTTAGGAGTAAAATTAAGTTTAACAAAGATGGAGTTTGAAAGATCCCCTGTTAATGACATCATAAACCTATAATCATCACCTTAACTTATTTGACCCTGTTAAACAGCATTCCCAGCCATAAATTTTCAAAAACGATGCATAGATCGGAGCTCATACTATCACTGCTCTGAAACTCTTAGTTTTGCTTTCAGTTTTAGCATTTGCTAGAACAGCAGTGATAGGGCGAAGGTGGAGCAAATTCGCATATTCATGCATACATGACAAGCTTTGGTGTATCACATTCTAGGCATTTTAACGTAGATAAAATAATATTCAGGAAACTTTTTAAATATACAATTTTGAAAGACCTAAATTAGTTCATGGGTTCAATTCTCAACCACTGGGAGACTTTAATTTCAGGTGACAGTTTTGAAATCCATTACTGTTCTTTTTCTTTCCCCAGATTCTCTTTAATAGTCTTTCAGCCCACCGGGCAGAGGCTTCATTCAGCCTTTTTTAAAACCATCTTTGGTCATTAACACGGATCCCTTCTTTGCATCCCATCTCTTCTGTTGGCTACCGGTGTTGGACTTTTAAAGCGTTCGTCATTTTTCTGTCTAAGGTGCTGTCCAACAAAGTCAACTGCTTCAGCAGGACAAATAAAGCGTTTTACTTTAACACTTTTATGGATTCATTGATTACTATGTGGACTTGGATATCCAAGACTGTGGGCCTTATTTGCAGAAATCAGCATAAAGACGTGGTCCTGGATTGCGAAGAGAAGTCAGAGAAATCTACTTAAATGGGATTCTTAATATATATCACTTTTCCTTTTAAGGACAAGCTCGGCGACAAGTGATGGGCTGTTTGTCTGTGTCCTAACATTTAAATGTTGTGTTTGTTTATTTGTTCAGATTTATCAGAAGTATGCTAACACTTGTACATATCTATAAAAACACATGTTTTATATTCTGCTTTTGCATTTTATTATCCGACTTAAAAAAAACAGCAGGTCTCACTAAAACATGCTGCACACGTGTGTGTAATTTTAACTATTTGTGCTTTGTCCCGGTTGACACGTGCGCTTGTGTGCACCTCAACCTTGCCTTTTCTTAAGGAGGCAAGCGTTCCCAAAGACAAGATCAGCATAAAAGTGCAGTGAATCTGTTTTCCCAGTGCACGTGCTCTCACTTTAATTCATTCTAATGTAAAAATATAATTTTTAAATAAAGTACATCGTCACAATGCTTTGTATTTTTGTCTCAATTGTTAAGTCATCCAACTTTGTGTAATTTATTTAGGTAGATGATGTAATGCAAGACCAATGGGAAGTCCAGTAGTCAGCATTACATTGAACTCAAAATCCCAGCTTGTTTCTCTTCTGCTCTTATTTATAGCATCACTCTTGGGTTTCACTTCTAGTTCAACCTGATCTGAGACCAGGTTAAGGTAACCTTTTATTTTTGGAACTTGTTTATTTGAAAAGTATCAACATGCTTCGTTTGACACAAGTTTAGTTAGAAAAGATGTTATATGCAGAACAGATTTGAAGTGTGTTTGTTGACCAGAGAAAACAGGTGTTTGTGTGAATGTGTTGTACGCAGGAGTGCCATCCATCAAGTGAAAGTGAAAGTCTCAGTTTGGACCTGAAGTTAAAGTTAGGGTTTGTTTTACTGAACATTGGGAGATCAACAGTTGCGTAAACGATGAACGACAGAGAGGATGGAGATGTGATCCCCGCGGTCATGGAGGCTTCCTCATTCTCGCAAGTTGTTTTTAATGATGTTCCTAAATCCTATCCCCCAAATTCTGCGCTCACGTGCCGGTACCAGATGACCGGAGGCCTCCAGCCGAACCCCCGAGACTGGATCGGCATCTTCAAGGTTTGGAACGCATAAGCGTTAGGAATGCTTGTGTGTTGTGTTTTTAATCAACATTAAACAAACAAACAAACAAACCAACATCAAAGAGATTAATGCCAATGTTTGTCATTATTTTAAAAATGATGTGTAGATGAATGCATACATTTAAATGTATATACAATATAATCAAACTAACAGGTTTTGTGTTTGACAATAGAATTTTTTAAATTTAAACTAAAGTAAAAAGATGTGCACTCCTTTAAAATTCCTTAAAACATCTCAGGATGAGAGAAAACATTCCTGCAAAATTACATTGAAGATGATCAACATGTAACATCCTCCCAAATTTCTTTGTTTTGTTTTATTTGGGTTATTATTTATTTGTGTTATTCTAAATATATATTTATAAGTAAGTGTTCCAAAACTTTTGACTGGTAGTGGACCGATGATGAAGTGTCCCTGGGTTCTGTTGATGGGATCTTCTCTGATGGATGGGTACCAACACATCACCATTAATCCAAAAGGCCACTGGTGAAATGTTTTAATGGTATTCGTAATGGAAACCAATAGAGTTTATATTGTATTTTCACATGCAAGTGGATTTTGTAATGGTTATCGGTAAAGGCTAATGGTTCTTTATGGTTTGTGATATAATTCCACTATGGAATCATTAACTTTTTAATATGAAACCATCACAAAATTCATTTGTGTTGTTCACTTCAATACACTAATATGATAACCTGGTGATCTATTGGTTCCCACCCTGGTAATCCATCATACCATCTCTTATATTCAATACAACTTGTTTCGATTGTGTTATGGGTAGAGTTCTATAACTTCAGGAGATTCAAACAAACATCATGTCATTTTCTCTTTTGCACGACACAGGTTGGCTGGCAGTCCACCCAGGGGTATTATTGCTATGAATGGACGCAACCTTGCTTGGACCAAGTAGGACCCGAGGCGCTCATGCAGAACGTGGTTTTCAAAGGTAAGAACCACCAGTTTTTGGACTTCTGCTTCTGCCCCCATCCCTCATCGTGCACCATTTTAGTGGTCTTGATTACATCATCTATTTAAATTCATATTTAACTTGCTTTCACCTGATTTGTAACATGACCCGAATAAGGCCTCATAGTTAAACTGTGATATCTGCATGTGATTATTATGCATCATGTGCTATTTTGGAAGTTACTAAACATAACCTTGCTCCTCATATACCTATCAAATTCGAACAAAATCATGGGACCTTGTGATGCATCATATTTCTCAAGAACTTGATTTGCTTCCCAAGACACTAAACCGGTTACATAAACTCCTTTATTTCCACTGACTTCAGAGAGCTATCTTCCAAAGGATGATGGAGAGTTTTATCAGTTCTGCTATGTGGATGAAAACGGCCATGTCAAAGGAGCCAGCACTCCCTTTTGTTTTCGAAATCAGGCAGAAACAAGTCTGGACTGTAGCTTGGAGAAGGATCTTCTGGTAGTAACAACACAGGTACATATACCTATTCTGATTTAACAAAACATTTCTTTCTAAAAAGACTTTCTACTCTTCAATCTTAAAGGTCCATATTAAGTAACCATTGCAGAAATGACATAAATGTAATGCTATTAAGCCATTCAACGAGTTTTTAACGTTCTTTTGCGTAGGAAGAGGCAAAAATGATAGAAAAGGAGAAAGAGGACTTGCTGGAGGAGATCAAACACTTGAAAGAATCATCCACGATTGTGAAAAAAGAGCTGGATGAAAGACTGCACGAGATTTACCATCTAAGGGTTGTTTTACATATCTTTTTTTAATTATTAAATTTTTTATAATCTCCACGCACACATATCTATTAATATATGTATATGCTATAAATATATGTGTATGCAATTGTTTTGACAATCTCTGGTCCCACTGGTTGTTAAATCATCCATCACATGTTGTTCAATATTTATAAAAGTTTTTTTTAAAATCCTATTTTTGTTCATTGAACCTTTGTATTTCTTTTGTTTATAAAATGTTGTTCTACTTGTTCAGCAAGCTGCGATTATACTGTATTGTTCTTATCCTGGCTGTTAAGGCATTATTCTGCATGTCTGCAGCAGTGATGAACGAAATTATTCTGAATGTTTTTGAAATTGCAGAGCTGCCTAGAGGAATTGAAGTCAAAGGAGAAAACGGAAACGTCCTCGTTAGATATACCAAATTTCGCAGAAGAGGTAAACAGAGAACTGCTCTTTTCAAATTTTTCTACGAATATGTTGCTTAAAGAACAGTTTGTTTACAGTAAAAAAACGGAATCACAGTCACATATTTATAAGTGGCCTAAAAATATTGTTAAGGCCATGTGGCTCTACAAATATTATTAACTTTTTATATCAATAAATCAATCATGAATAGTGATATCTATCATTTAGTTTGTTTAATTGAAAAAATTGACATTGATATGCACATGAAATGTACACACATGTATCTACAGAAATCTCTTAAAAAAGCTGTTCGAAAGATCGAGACGCTTCAGCGGGAAAAGGCAGACTTACAGCAACAGGTGGAGCTCCAGTATGAAGAAAACCTCAAGTGAGTTTGTGTTTTTTTTATATCAGACTATAGACCTTATTTGTGGCAACATTTATGTGCCAAAAACATGCAAACACACATTTTGGCGTTTCTTCTCTGTCTAGGATAAATACCTGCCTGAAAGAAACCAAGCACAATAACAACAAACTGCAAGACCTGGTGAAGTTGCTAGAGGTTTGCAAAAGTCTGTTGTATTATGATGGGCATGAACTGCTGTTTGACAATAAAGAACGTGAATAATGATTTGATATTTTACAATGCACTTGTTTTGCTTCAGATGGATGTGCAAAGCAGCATGAGACACAATGAAAAACTGCAAGCAGAAATTGAGGAGCTTCTTAGAGTGAATAAAACTCAAGAGGAGAAGAGAGGTGGAGACATGGAGTTACAAGGAGCAACATCCATGTCAGATCGCAGAGGGCAAGATAATGATGCAAAAGTGAGACTTTTCTATTTGAAATTGTTATAGCAACTGTTGGAACAAAGAGGATTGGTATGTTTGGAAAAGTCTAAAAAATCCTCTTTGACCTATTCAGTTAATTTAATTTTCTATTAACTAGTAATTTGCATACTCTCTCAATAGAATATTATTATTCATACTTTAATTCACTGCTGTTCAAAAGTTTGGGGACACTTACTTGCTGATTTATTCATACTTTACACCTTTTTGAAAAATTATACAATCATCAAAATAATAAAATAAAATCAAGGGTCATTTTATTTTATTTATTTATTTAGGAGACGTTGGCTTTTCTTTGCTATAATTGGACCAAAGTCATCCATTTGAAACATTTTTATTAAATAAAATCTTAACTTTTACATAAATAAAAACAGGTACGTTAGCTAAATTATAATTTCGTCTTTTAAACTAATTTCAGCCCCTTGGACAAAAACCTTTTTTTTTTTTTGAATAAGGTAAAGCATTTACCCAAGTGTTTCAAACCATTCCAAAGATAGTGTAGTCAAAACCAAGCAGGGTTGCCTGATCTACAAAAATTACATTTACATTTACAGTTATTCATTTGGCGGACGCTTTTATCCAAAGTGACTTACAATGCAGTGTACTATTACATTTGATTTGGGAATGAGTATGTGCAATCCCTGGGTTGAACCCATGTCTTTGGTGGTGTACATGCCCTGCTCTTACCATTAAGTTACAGGAAACAGGATAAGCCTAAACACCAAAACTTACAACATGCCATATTAAAATACATTTTAAAATAGTATCTTATATCTTACACAGAATTTATTTTTGAAAATGACTTTAAAGTAGTTTTTATGAAGACAAAATGTCTGTTTTCATAAATTACCCCTTTAACCCTAATAATGACTTCCCCTTTTATCCCAATGTATTAAAATTCTTTAAAAATCACAGACTTGGCAACACTTTCAGTTAAACGAATAAGAAAGGGTTTGACCTCAGAGGTAACTTCAGCTATCAACACCAATTCTTCTTTCAGGTCCAGATTCGTGCTTTGCTTACTCAGCTGACCGAGGCCCGAGGACTGTCACGCAGTGAGATGCAGAATTGTAGAGAAGCGACTAAACGTGCAGAAATCGCAGAGAAGGAATTGAAGGAAGTGAAGAAGCAACTGGCAGAGATGTCTAAAAATGAAGCTGAGGCTGATAAATGCCATCAAATCCAGGTATTTAGATCTGATCAATGTTTTGTGGTTGTTAAGATTATAAAAGTTTAGATTCCATTTAATGTGATGTTTGTAAAACAGAAGGTTGTTACAAAAATCTGTCCTAGAATTTAAATATTTAATCCTGATTGTTGTTGACACATCTTTATTATTACAGGCAAAACTTGAGCAGGCTCAAGACAAAATTTACGAGATGGCCGAGACTTCAAGATTAGACAAGGATGTGCTTATGAAAAAGAATGAGGTAATCTGTTTTATGATCCCATAGATAAACAATTGCTTTCAAGTTAAAATTCTTTGTCAATGTGTTATGCCGATATCACAAACGTTTCTTGTTTTACTTCTAGGAACTTAAAGCCGAAGTATCAAGACTGCGCAAAGCCGTTTTTGACTACCAGGTGGCATCTGTTGCAGCTGTTTCTGAGCAGCTACCCAACCCACAGAGCCCACTTGTCTACCGGGACACCCAAGATCAAACACACTCAGGTGATTGTCACTTCTACGAGACCATTGATGAAAATTAAGTGTATTATCCACAATTTTCATGTAGAATGTTTGACATTAAATATTATTTATTTATCATAGGAGATCAACCAAGCATAGAGAAAGAGGTAAGCAGTATATAACTAAGCGTAGTTTAAAATGTGAGTCCAAGCTGACAATTAATTTGCTTGTTCTTTCAAAGATGAAGTGCCAATATTGTCAGGAAAGCTTTCCTGGTATCAGCGAGGATGAACTTGCAATACACGAGCATTCCCATAGATTGTGTCCGCTCTGTCCTCTGATCTTTGATGACTCGGAACAGCAACAGTACGAAGACCATGTCTATGGTCATGAGGAATTTCACCTTTAATGGTTTTATCATGTGTCTTGGGGCTTAAAAGCTAAATAGTCAGGAATTTGTAGATATGCATTTTTTTCTTTGCACTGTAAGCTGCTCTTACTCAGCTCTTTGGAGAAATAATTTCCAAACTATAACCACATTTTATGTAATCAATAAAAAAAAATCTATATTGCTTTATTAATAAGAAGAAATATATAATCTAGATATCACATGAAACTATTTAGTAACCATTAACCGTCTCATTATTATATCCTGTAGAAAATAACCATACAAAATAAAGTTGGAATATGTTCAGATGTTTTACAAGGTGCATGGTTTTGTTCCATATTTCCTCAAGCACGCTTTGCTTGAAAAGAATCTGCAATGTCACTGACAGTCCTTGACCCGAGATCAGAACTTTTGTGTCTACAAAACAGTGTCTTATACTCAAGGTGTCATCTGGTTGGCTTCTTCAGGGGTAACATCTTGCGATACAAGCTCTGAGAAAAGTGCAGGAAGCCAGTATTGTTGCTCATCCGCAGCTTGTGAATCTAGCCATGCTAAGCCTTCTTTCAGCAGATGATCCTTAAAAATGAAAAAAAGGTATAAATATAGAAAAATGTATGCTCTATATCCAGAAATTCCTGCACACTTACAAGTACATGACAGGCCCTTTCTTTTTCCCACTTGAGGTTGTCTCTGATCTCACTCACGGTCACATAACCCTTTTTCTGTAAGGCAACAAACAGATCTGATATGATTCAATTGTAAATGCGTAAGAAGGTTTTGTCTTAAGTTTAAACTACCTCTGCTAGCTGAAGAACAACAGTATGATCCATGTTGAGCTCTGCTGGTACTGACTGGACTAAATAAGAACCTCCGACAGGAATCATCCCAAAGCCGTTTCCCATTGACTTGAGCTTTTTGATGGCCCGTACCAAATCGTCTCTGTGTGATGTCATATGCAGGTTATATTGAAACACATGTGTAAAATAGTTAAAGAGTGGAAAGTAAAAACAGAGAAAAGAAACTCACTGGCTCACATCCTGTGCAAACTTCCCTCTTCCTTTTAAGACACGTTGATGAAGTTCATCCAGTGTGATGAGTCCTGCAAAAATTGTGTCATTTTGGAGATGTCATATAAAATAAGAGGGATTAAGCTTTGTTTGGCTGCAGACGCATGATATCTGTTTAAAATAATTACAACTACATAATGTGATCATTCACCCAAAAAATTCACCCTCTTGTCATTTCAAACCTATATGACTTTTTCTGTGGAGCATAAACAAAGATATTTGGGGGCATGTTGGCAAACAACAATGGTACCCATTGGCATTGGTTTTTACAACGGCAGTCAATGGGTCCCATCATTGTTCAGCTTTCATCAACATCCTTCAAAATATCTTATTTTGTGTTCTGCAGAAGAAAGTCATCCACATGTACACACAAGATGAGTTGATGTCTGTATTTTCATCGTTTGGATGACCTTAAACATCGGCCTTGTTTTATTTGATCATGTGCGAAACGAAATCACTTACCTCCATTTCGGTGTTTGAGAGCTAAACAGACTTCAATGATCTGCACACCGAGCTCATAGTAGAAATCTCCGACACCAAGCATCTCAGACCAAAATCCTTTTCCAGCTACGCACATTTAAAACAACGAGAGAATAGTGTAAATGACTTCCTACCTTTGTTTGTGTTTCTCATTCATTGTAAAACCCATTCCCCCAAAAACCTATTCCATCATTTACAGACCCACACGTAATGTTCATTCGACTTTCTTCTGCAGAACACAAATGATATTTTTAATGTGTGCCAACAATAACAGGGTCCCACTGGTTTCCGTTTACGAACACTTCTCGAAATATCTTGTATTCCACAGAAAGAATCATAAACACACCTTGATAAACAACTGAATAGAATGTCATAAGCCATCTATAGAGTGAAATACATACATGCAAGTGGATCTACCCCTATGGTGGCACACATCTCTTGAAACTGCACCCGGAACCGAGAGCTTTTACGGATTTCCTGCTTATGTTTGCTGGCAAACTCTTCTAAATGGGTCTTGAAGGTTTCCAGCTGTTTTGACATCTAAATGAACAAAAGAAAAGCATTTATAAGACCAGAAGCACATGGTACGCAGCTGATGGTGTGATGTAAACATGTATACCCACTTGTACAATTTGATCCTCAGCCAGGACACTTCCTCTCTCTTTATACTTGGCCTGTCATGGTAAACACATTATTTAGATGAGAACACAACATTATTTATAAACTGATTTGTTCTCATGGGACAGGATCTTACCTCTGCCAGTTTCTTTTTGGCAATGGCACCAGCTCCAACTCCTCTTCTATGCATTGTGTCCAAAGCAAAGCTTCAGGACTCTTTAATGTTCAAATGTCCACTGTTGTTTACCTTTATTGACAACTGGAACACTCACTTCCTGAACTCTAAACACCCAAATACAAAGAATGTGGCACACTTATATTATAAAAATAACGTGTGTCGTTTTAAAACAACAATTGAACAACATAAATTGTAACAGTAACACGACAGAAAGTGCCAGATGTGTTGACTTCCTTCAGATGAGTCGGTCGTGTTTTGGTGGTGAGGATGTGAAACACTGACACCTAGCGGACGGGAGATCAACACACTGCACAGTGTTACAGTCATAAAGTCATCACCATAACATAATACAAAAATGACTTTTGGGTTTATGGTATGACTTAAAACTGGCTAATAAAATACAACATGTTATATTTGATCATCTTTGGTGTTGTCACATTGAAAATAAAACCTGCAGAATTGTTTTCTTGTCATTTTATGATGCAACTTCTTAAGGTCTCACCTTAAGATGCTCCATAAAGAATCATAAAGCAGTCTATGTGTATTCTGTGTTCTTATTAGCTTTCTTCAATTGTTAATGTATCTGTTCAGTTTAGCACCAAAATAACACATCCAATGCCATCTTATTCTTCATAACGTATTCCTAGAATATAAAATGTATTTGTGTTTGTTAGTTTGTACAGGAATTAAAAGGGTAATGCATTTTTGATTTTGAAGAATAATGTAATTGCAAGAACTTTATAAAGCCTCACCTAAAGATGCTCTATCAAGAATCATAAAGTGGTCTATGTGTATTCTGTGTTCTTATTAGCTTTCTTCAATGTTAATGTATCTGTTCAGT
This sequence comes from Triplophysa yarkandensis, assembly GCA_033220385.1. NCBI lineage: Eukaryota > Metazoa > Chordata > Actinopteri > Cypriniformes > Nemacheilidae > Triplophysa > Triplophysa yarkandensis. The sequence goes on from CM065672.1 coordinate 9,156,821, forward strand.
TTAACACTAAAATAACACATCCAAAGCCATTTGTGATGATTTATTCCTAGAATATAAAATGTATTTGTGTTTGTTAGTTTGTACAAGAATTTAAAGGGTAATGCATTTTTGAATTTCAAGAATAATTTAATTGCAAGAACTTCTTAAAGTCTCACCTTAAGATGCTCTATAAAGAATCAATAAGCGGTCTACCTGTATTCTGTGTTCTTATTGGCTGTTCATTCTTCAACATGAATGTATCTATTCAGTTTAGCACCAAAATAACACAATACAATACAATTTGTGATGATTCATGGAACATAACATGTATTTGTGTTTTAAGTATAATACGAGTAGTGTATTTTTGATTTGGAAGAATAATGTTATTGCAAGAAGTTCTTAAGGTCTCACCTTTAGATGCTCTATAAAGAATCATAAAGCAGTCTATTTGTATTCTGTGTTCTTATTAGCTTTCTTCAATATTAATGTATCTGTTCAGTTTAGCACCAAAATAACACATCCAATGCCATCTTATTCTTCATAATGTATTCATGGAACACAACATGTATTTGTGTTTGTTAGTTTGTACAAGAATTTAAAGGGTAATGCATTTTTGATTTGGAAGAATAATGTAATTGCAAGAAATTCTTAAGGTCTCACCTTAAGATGCTCTATATAGAATCATAAAGCAGTCTATGTTTATTCTGTGTTCTTATCAGCTTTCTTCAATATTAATGTATCTGTTCAGTTAAGCACCAAAATAACACAATCCAAAGCCATTTGTGATGATTTATTCATGGAACATAACATGTATTTGTGTTTGGTAGATTGTACAAGAATTAAAAGAGTGTAGTACTTTTGATTTTAAAATATATTTTAGTGCCAGATTTTTATTTTGAGACAGGGCAATGTATTTAACAAATTATCAGAAGCGTTTTAGTTATTTTAAAATGAGCCAGATTTTCTTCTCCGCTCCACACCGTGTCTTTCTTTATTTGTTTCTGTTGGTCAAGACAGAAAAACAATCAGATTCAGTATACATTGCATGGTAACACAACTTTAACTTGCAGAAGACAACTTACTTAAGCGCATCTCCTTTACCATGAACCCACATCATGAGCTCTTTTTTCATTTGGTCATTGAAGATACGGTAGTCTGGATCATCAGCCAGTAAAGTTGGCCTGTAGAAATGAGCAACACATGCTTTCTGTATATCTAATGTATAACAAAACCCCTATAGCTTTATTTAAAAAAACTTACAAGCTTTTTTTCTCTCTCTGATTGAGCAGAAAGTTAACAAAGTTCTTCTGAACCATGGAGTCCATGATTTTACTGATGTCACTTGCAATGGTTGATTCAGCATAGCGACGGCTCAGTTTTTGGATGTCATTTATTAAGCTATCAATGACATCATAAAATGAAATGACACACATGAATAAGTACAAATTGAGAATAGGAAATATGAATATTATTTAAAATATTTTCCCACCTGCTGTCAACAGGCTGGCATCCGGCTGACAATGCACTTCCTAAGCATATCAAAACTGCTACAAATCCTGCGATGTTCATCTTTTCGCTTCGATTTACCTTTCAAACTAATCGGATTAGAAATATTGTGCATGTTACACCATTTTGTATCACATAAAAAACAGCCGAATGAAATGGTCATTAGACCTACCTGTTCTGTTCTTTTGCTGTGGTAGTTCTGGGATAGTTTAGACTTGTGCTAGTTTTCCCCTTCATCTCTATAGCTTTTATAGAATTTGAGTGACGTTGCAACCAGAAACAACAACTTACTTCCACATCATTAAAACAATTAATACCAGTAATTATGAAGGGCAATACGCTGAGAAAACACAGATAAGCCTGTTTTTACTTAAAATTACAGTTTAAAATATTTGTTTAGCAAAAATCACATATTCTTGGAACTGAAATAAAGATATGTATCTATGAAGCCATTATTTGTTGTTTAAAATCTAAGCTACATGTGTGCGATGATGAAAAGTAAAGTTAATATTAGGGTAAGATGTGTTAGTCTAAGAAAAGTAAACACATTATATATTCAAAAGATTTCTATGTTCTTGTACTTAAATCTTTGTGCTGACATAAAAGTTCTAAAGAACATAGAAGTGACGTGACACAGCCAAGTGACGTGACCCATTCTCAGAATCTGTGCTCTGCATTTAACCCATCCAAAGTACTCACACACAACAGTGAAGACACACACAGCAGTGAACACACACACCAACAGTGAACACACACACACACACACACACACACACACACACACACACACACACACACACACACACACACACACACACACACACACACACACACACACACACACACACACACACACACACACACACACACACACACACACACACACACACACACACACACACACACACACACACACACACACACACACACACACACACACACACACACACACACACACACACAACCGTTAACACGCACTCAGCAGTGAACACACACACACACACACACACACACACACACACACACACACACACACACACACACACACACACACACACACACACACACACACACACACACACACACACACACACACACACACACACACACACACACACACACACACACACACACACACACACAATAACTAATATTATAGAAAAAGTTTAATATAAAAAATAATATATTTTCACAAACAAGAATTTATTTGATCCCGCTCCATTAACCCAAAACTATCCTGTCAATCTCGACTGTCTTGTTCTCTAATGCACAAAAACAAACAACACAAATAAATAAAAATAAATGCATTAAATAGCTGTTCTGCTTAAAGTATAATAGTATAAAGGCAAGCACATTTTCATATAGCCTTTCAATCAAATAAACAATTTACTTTTTTTAGAGTTATGAAAAAATCAAAATAATGCATCAAATCCCTTCAGATTTATTTAAATGTGTTAAATTAAAAACCAAAAATATTTGAAGGTGTTTGCGCATCTAAAATGCTCATTGCGTGGCTTTTATTTTGCACGCATCACTTCCGGTGTCAGTGTGTACAATAATAAACATATCCGCGTAAAACTGATCAGTCATCACAGTAACAGCAGCCGAAACAGATCAATAATACCGCAGATGTATGTTTAAAAAGCATGTGTTTAGTAAATTACCCGTGTCAGCGAAGAAGAAACGCTGACGTCAGTGTTAGTTAATAATAAACAGTTAATCGGATATTGCCAAAGAATTATTCACAATGGACGCATCGTCACAGCTGTTTTGGCCGGCGTTGCTATTGACGTTGTTTGTTATTATTGTAGCATCAGTTATTACAGGGAAAAACAAAACATGTGCTCATAACACTTCTGCTCTTGTAGTGCAAAACTACAACACAACACATCAATCTAATGCAAATACAGCCAAAGATGAGCCTGGACTAACGGTAAAGGGTACTTTTATTCTAATGTGCACTTTATGTTTAATATTAAACGTGTTTGAAATAATAAAGTCATGCATGCTTATTCTGTTTTTAACATATGTTCATTTATGTGTCTTTTATTTTTTTATTATTTTTATTATTATTATTTTTTATTAATTCAATGCCATAAGAACAATTGGTAATACTTACATCAAATTAGCACGCACGCACGCACGCACGCACGCACGCACGCACGCACGCACACACACACACACACACACACACACACAGAACAGTACACACACACACACACACACACACACACACACACAGAACAGTAGACACACACACACACACACACACACACACACACACACACACACACAGAACAGTGAACACACACACACACACACACACACACACACACACACACACACACACACACACACACACACACACACACACTCACACACATACACACACACACAGAACAGTGAACAGAAGTAATTCTTGTAGCATCAGTTATTACAGGGAAAAACAAAACATGTATTAAAGGGTTTTCTATGATTTTCCTATGATTTTAAAGGGTTTTTATGATTTAAGTGTTATATCTACTATATTCAATGATGATTTATGATTTAAGTGATAACCTCCTATATTTGATGATTATTCCTGTTGATTTATATATGAACGATGAATCACTTATTAGGATTAGTAGTACAATCATGATTTAGTTTTTAAGTGTGTGAGATATAACCTTGTGTGTGAACTTTTGAGAGTAAGATCGGAATGTACTAGAAACAGAATGAAGTGCTGTGTACGTGCATAAAAATTATAAATGTGTTGACTCCAATAAGGAGCAGGGTCAACGTGACTCCATAAGTCTAGCAGATGTACCAAATTACTGATAACCAAGGCCATAGTGTGTGCCCATGTGTCCTAGGCATGTGAGAGTGTCAGAAAAGAACTATTGTGGAGTAGAATGTGTGTGAAGTGTTGTTTTACAGGGAACCAAAACAGCAACTGACTGGAGATAGAAGGTCAGGAAGAGATGTCTATGGAATTGGGAGGCTGTCCTGAAGAAAGAAGACACACCTTACACATACACACATATATATATATATATATATATATGTAGAAAAATCATTCTCAAGGGTTGTTGTTTGGTGTTTTGCTCCTGCGAGAGGCGAAAAGAACAACCCGGCCGTTGTGCACATTCTGATCAATAAAAGTTTCAACTTATTCGACAAGTCTGATCTCCAATTTTTGAACACGTAAGGACATTTTTCGCAAAGTCCATCAAATATAGGAGGTTATCACTTAAATCATAAATCATCATTGAATATGGTAGATATAACACTTAAATCATAAATCATCATTGAATATGGTAGATATAACACTTAAATCATAAAAACCCTTTAAAATCATAGGAAAAATCATAGAAAACCCTTTAATTTGATGGACCTTGCGAAAAATGTCCTTACGTGTTCAAAAATCGGAGATCAGACTTGTCGAATAAGTTGAAACTTTTATTGATCAGAATGTGCACAACGGCCGGGTTGTTCTTCTCGCCTCTCGCAGGAGCAAAAAACAACAACAACAACCCTTGAGAATGATTTTCTACATATATATATATATGTGTGTATGTGTAAGGTGTGTCTTCTTTCTTCAGGACAGCCTCCCAATTCCATAGACATCTCTTCCTGACCTTCTATCTCCAGTCAGTTGCTGTTTTGGTTCCCTGTAAAACAACACTTCACACACATTCTACTCCACAATAGTTCTTTTCTGACACTCTCACATGCCTAGGACACATGGGCACACACTATGGCCTTGGTTATCAGTAATTTGGTACATCTGCTAGACTTATGGAGTCACGTTGACCCTGCTCCTTATTGGAGTCAACACATTTATAATTTTTATGCACGTACACAGCACTTCATTCTGTTTCTAGTACATTCCGATCTTACTCTCAAAAGTTCACACACAAGGTTATATCTCACACACTTAAAAACTAAATCATGATTGTACTACTAATCCTAATAAGTGATTCATCGTTCATATATAAATCAACAGGAATAATCATCAAATATAGGAGGTTATCACTTAAATCATAAATCATCATTGAATATAGTAGATCTAACACTTAAATCATAAAAACCCTTTAAAATCATAGGAAATAGTGCTCATAACACTTCTGCTCTTGTAGTGCAAAACTACAATACAACACATCAATCTAATGCAAATACAGCCAAAGATGAGCCTGGACTAACGGTAAGGGGTACTTTTATTCTAATGTGCACTTTATGTTTAATATTAAACGTGTTTGAAATAATAAAGTCATGCATGCTTATTCTGTTTTTAACATATGTTCATTTATGTCTTAATTTTAATTTTTTAATTTTTTATTAATTCAATGCCATAAGAACAGTAGGTAATACATACTCACTTCAAATACGCGCACACGCGCACACGCACACACACACGCACACACACACACACACACACACACACACACACACACACACACACACACACACACACACACACACACACACACACACACACACACACACACACACACACACACACACACACACACACAGCAGGGAAGATCATAAGAACTATAGGTAATTAACATTAGCTGCCACAGAAAAAGAAGAGACAGAATATAAATAAAAGAAAAAAAGAAAAGAAATTTAATTGCGTAAATTTCATTGATTTTAGAGCATTACACGTTTTCAGTGCTTTTTATTTATTTGTTTTTTTCCAATAGATTTACAATTTCAATTCGTTAAGAAAATGAGAAGTTCGGTTCGCCAACTTTTTCTTATCTACATGAAATTTTTCTAATAAATTAAACAAATGTAAAATATGTTGTTCTTTACAGTTCAATATTTCATTCTATGTATAAAAAGCACATCAAATATACACATTTCCATCATACTTTGTATTTTTCTGTTAATGTAGAATTCCAAATCTTACCAAACTAATCTTGAATAAAAACAATGAAAAAAATATGCAAAATGGTTTCTTTTTCTTGACCTCAAAATTCTCAGGTATAGTCATCTATGTCTCTATTGTAGGGTTCAAGTTCAGATGATGATGTAGATGAGTGTACAGTTGACGACAGCAGGAGATGGGGAGAGGTTCCCGCAGAGGAGGACATAAGAAATGCTCTGAAGGATTACACACTGTCACCTGGTATTACATCTTTGTTTAGTTTGCTTAAGATTGTTGTCACAGACCGGTGTAATAACTTGATGATCAGTGCATTATACATGGGATAACCCACTACTTACCTTTGCAAAAGTCGTTTTCTATTATAACTTTGAGAATAACCCACTTGCTAATATGTTTAATATTATTATAGAACCACTTTATACGTAGTCGTCATAGTCGATTTTTCTTTACTGCAATAAACACTGTCTTTTTTACCTAATACATATGTCTATACAGCTGTTGGCACATGCTGACCTGACTTGAAGTCGGACCAGTTGTATAAAAAGTATTTAAATATTATCTCTGGTCTAGAAAAATTACAGATACTGGAAGATTTTACTCAATCAAAAGTATCGAGCCGTGAATATACTTCAGTGAAAGTAAAATATACTACGTTAAAGTGTACCTAATTAAAAAAGATGTAAGTAACTACAAGAATGAAAGATTCTTGTTCAAGCATACAATATTACGTGTATGACCATAAATGTCCTAAAACCATGACATTTTACTACAATCAAGAATGCAAACAAGAGAAAAGCATTCAATTTCACAGTGTTTAATCAATGAAAATGAAAAAAAAATGCATTTAGCTGTATTCTTTATGTACACAGTTAATAGATAAACATTAATATGTCATGTAAAAGGAACACTCCACCTAAAAATATGTTTTAAATATCTTTTGTATAGCAGAACAAATACATTTAAACAGATTTGGAACTGATGACAAAATACAAATAACAGATTTTTTATTTAGGGACTGTCGCTAATACACAACAGTTGTGGCCTGGTGTTTAGAGAGTAGGACTTGTGAGCAGAGGATTTTGTATTATAAAATCTAAATCTTTTGTCAGTGTTAAAAGCAAAATTACATATTTGCAAACATTCTACTCTATTATCTGACTTAAGTAAATCTTTAAATATGTAATAGATGCTGAAGAGAAGCCATTGAGATACATGGCTGGCATGCTGAGAGCCAGTCAGCTTGAAAAGATCATGACCAAAGAAGAATTGGAGGAGGAGCAGAGGTGAGACACATTTTTCTCATGGGAATATCCTGCTATTTCTTATACGCCTTATTTATTCATGTTTAGTTTGTGGATTCTAAATAAACTTACAATTGTTCGAAAAAATTAATATTAAAGCCCCATCCCTAATCCCGCACTAAAACAAATTAAGCAAATTGACCACCTAACAAAAACGTGTTGAACATTACTTGCTTATGTATTTATTGCTATTTAAGGGGAATAATAAAGATTTTAATACTATGACTGATATGATTACAAACTTTGACCTATAACAAACACACCATATTTAAGCATATTCAGGTTAACACATATGATTCATTTATGATTATGATCCTGATTTCCCTTTAATGAGAAATTGTGATAGTTTTAAAAAGAATCTTGTTTAGCAGAATTTGGAATATAACTGATAATTTTTGTGTTAAAACTCATAGTAAGAAAGTTGCTTTAACTCAACTCAAAACAGGAAATTCAACACAAAGGTCTTTTGTATCCGTAAATAAATAATCTTACACAATGTAGCCTTGCACTGCATTGTTTGCCAATAAGGTTGAATAAAATCAATCATTTGAAATTTAGTTCGTAGTGTGGTGTTTAACCAGGCATAATAGTTAATATTTGTTAAGGTAAGGTTTAGTTTATTTCTGCATCAGGCATTAGTTGGTAAACGCCCACATTTAGACTCAAACAAATTATTTAGACAGAATAAACATTTGTCCAAAATTAAAGCCAGTCAACACAGGGAACAAATATTTATAAAGGTGTGCTTGTGATAGTTTAAGTAGAGTACATAACTACCTAAAACCCGGATAAGCACGTCATACATGTTAAAAGCCCCTTGAGAACAGCAATCACTACAAAATGAAAGAAATTCTATTGTGGCATAAATTGTTAATTAATATTAACTTTTATTTGAAATGTATTTATTACACTAATATTCATTTATTAGTTTTTAAGAGTTGCAAAGGTTTACAAAGCACAAAATACAGATAAAATATGTCAGATGTTTTTGGTTTCAGGGTACAGCGAGATCAGCTAGCTGCCATCTTTCAGCTACTCAAAGATAAACAAGAAACTTTTGGTGATCTGACAGAGTGTGATTTGGAAGAACAGCTTAAGCTTTACTCTTTTTAAGTCTCTCTACCATACACACAACTATACTATACCATTATATATATGTACTATAAATTATTCTACAATGAACTTGTATTATGTATTATATATCTATTTATAAATCTCAAACCTTATGTCTCAAGTACAAGTTTATAGAAATTTGCTTTTGTCATTGTTTTTGAGATATTAATATTATTTAATAATAGATTTTTCCATTTTGTCTCTTATGATGAAATGTACAATAAAATATTGTATTATAAAGTCTAATTCTTTTGTCTGTGTTATTTGTTAAGACTTGTTTGTGCATTCTTGCAGGCAAAAAAAGGTAGTGCAGTCATGTAATTGATATTGATGGGCGGACTACAGTGCACAGAAAACCACGAATTGATGATGTAACATATTTGAATAGGCAGATGCAAATTGAAAATTGTTGTAAGAAAGCAGTGAGGTCTCTTTCTTCACACGACCCGAGACGATCGGTCCTTAAACATGCATAAAATTCTGTCTTTGGCTGTTGTCTTTGCTACTTGTTGCACTCTGCTCTATGTGCTTATGGGGATGAAGGTCACAAAACATGGAAAAGGGTAAGTTTTGCATGGTGACTGTAATGTTTAAGCTTTAAGCTAGAAATTAAGGGACAGTTAAAGTTCTCGATAGAATGCAAAGTAAGATATTGAGAAAAAAAGTTTCCTGACATTTTTCGAAATAACTTATTTTTTGTTCCACAGTAGAAAAAAAGTCATAAAGCTGTAAAATGACAAGAGGGGGAGTAAATGATGATTTTTTTTTATCTGTGAGTGAACTATTACTCTGTCTGATTGTAAATTTTCTTTGTTATTTTCAAAGAATCACAATAAAAAGAAAGGATTTTGAATTTCTTTGGAAAGAAACCCTCGAGCGGAGAGATACTCTCGCACTCATAAACAAAACCATCACTTCCACAACATCGGCTGGAGCTACAAGTCTTGACACATCTAAAGTCCTTTCGGCCGAACATGAAAACAATACAACATCCAACATCATACTATACAAAAAGAATTTCACAAAATTACCTGTGTGGAATTTTGAGGATGTTTATTTACAAGACCCAGATGCAAGAAAACCAGTAACCTTTATTTTACCTTTATCCAGAAATCAGTGCCATCTTTCTTTCCATTTTTTAATCATCACTCTTCCACAGACCTGTTCAAAGTCACTTCGAAACACTGAGGATCTCGAGTTCAAAAAAGCTTTTCTTCCCAATATCAATCTGTGGCTGTACAAAGGTCAACTCAATATAACAGAATGGAATAGATTGGCACACTTCAACAATCCTTTTGGCTTCATGGAGTACAAGTATGACGGTAAATACCTATGATCGTTTACAGATTACTTCTGCATTGTTTGAATGTTTGCGAATTGTTTGATTCATATGAAGGAAATATAAATATCAAAATTACTTCAGACTTGGATCCGAACTGTATGATTATTTAACACATGGAATTGTTTTTGCTTTTTATTTAAGAAATTAAATCAGCAGTTGATTTGATACAAAAGCCAAAGTCTTCAATATTACTGCCCGTCCCTGAAAGTGCAAAGGATGGGTGTATTCGGTGTGCTGTTGTGGGCATGGGTGGCATTCTAAATAACTCAAAGATGGGCAAAGAAATCGACTCCCATGATTATGTGTTTCGGTAAGAACAATATTTATATGCATATATATATATATATGCATATATATATATATATATATATATATATATATATATATATATATATATATATATATATATATATAAAGGGTGATAATGATGTTAGATTTGTTAATAATTAGTGTTGTAACCTTTAGACTGAATTTGCAGAATTTTTTTGTCATTTAATCAAGCAGCTCTTAAGGTCGCACCCTAAGATTCATTTAAAAGAATTTTAAAGGAGTCACAAACTATTTTGTACTCTTATTGGCTGTTGTTTCTTCAATAAGCAATCAAAATCATCCAAATTAAACACAAGTTTTGTCATTTAAAGTTTTGTCATGATAAACCTGCAATTTATCTTTATTACATTTTTGTCTATTAAACTAATTTCAGACATTAAGTTATACGCCTTAAAGTTTTTTAAGTAATTAGAATAATTTCAATCTAGTGTCAAAGCTCAAAAAATTATTTGACTGGTAGTGTATTAATGATTTCTGAATAAAATATCTGTTCTACACTGTATAACAAATGCATTCAAGCTGTTTTCATTCTGACATTATTAAATTATCCACAAAGGGTAAATGCGGCTCGTATCCAAGGTTATGAGGAAGATGTTGGAAATAAAACGTCGGTCTATGTGCACACAGCATATTCTTTGCATTCTTCCTTTCAGACAGAAAGGAAATTTGGCCTTCAAAATATTCTCGAAGATGAGGTCAGTCTGTATTACATTGTAGACATATGTCAGTGTGTACCGTGTGGGTAGTTTTGTCTAGTTAACATGCTCATCAAGGTGTGTGGCTTTGTTTGACAGACTCTGATGTTTTCCCACAGGCCATCAAATATGTCATGATTCCCGAGGGCCTAAGAGATTTCCACTGGCTTCAAGGCTTGCTTCAGGATAAAGAGGCCCCAGGGCACTTTAAAGGTGTAAGGTAGGTTTCTGAGGAAGAGAAAGAGACAAGATAAGATAAGATGAGATCTTTATGGCCAAAGTACATGTATTGTTGTGCAGGGATACCATGCATATGTCACATATTACCCTGAGGGCAGAGCCATCATTTACGGCCCTTCATACCCAAGTCGTAACATGTGCACTCATGGGTACTTGTAATGCTTTTCACCAAACTTAAGTCAAATTTAGTTAAATTTTAGTCGTGGTCTGGTGGTTGGAGAATTGGACTTGCAAGCAGACGGTTACTGGTTTGAATCCCAGTGCCAGCAGGCAATGACTGAAGTGTCCATAAGAAAGGCATCTTACCCCTGTTTGCTCTGCAGTGATAGCTGTTCTCTGCATATTACTTGTAAGTCGCTTTGGATAAAAGAAAAGGCTGCCAAATGAATAAAATTGACAATGACTCCAGAACCTTTTGTTTCCTACATACTTCAAAATATCTTATTTTGTAATCAACAGAACAAAAAGATTCTAAGTAATTTTCCTACTATGGTAGTCAATGGTAGACTCATAAAAACTAAATTTTAAGATGTTTGTCAGCTGTAGAGATATATATCTACCTGGGAAATTCACAAGAAAAATATATATAGAAAAAATAGGTTGCTAAGGACTATGCAACAACTAGAGTGTAATTCATGACAGAATTTTCTTTTTTGTGTGAACTGTTCCTTTAATATAAAATCTAGATGATTAACTAGTTGTTGGGAACTTTTCTAATGTGTTGTAAAGGCAAATAAATATATTGTAAATAGTAAAATAATTATCTAGTAATTGTACAAAATAATTTGTGATTATAGAAATAAAATCAATGTATTCATTTTTTATCATATTTTTAGGCCACTAAAATACTTCAACGGACATTTAGATGAAAAAAGGTTCTTCGTTCTTCATCCAGATTTTCTTCGATATGTTCGCAACAGGTAACATCTTTGTGTTCACATCAGATTATCAAAAGCATCAGAGGGTCAGTTGTGGTCTGGTGGTAAGAGAGTTGGACTTGTAAGAAGAAGGTCGCAGGTTCTAATCTTAGTGCCAGCAGACAATAACTGAAGTGTCCCTGAGCAAGACACCTTACCCCCGCTTGCTCTTTAGTGATAATTGGCAACCTCACAAAACTTTGAAGTCGCTTTGGATAAAAGCGTCTGCAAAATGAAAAAAATTGTAAATGTAAATGTATTACATATACAGAAACATTAAGTATGATTACTCTTACTGACATTTGATATTTTTAATGTAAAGATTCATGTTATCGAAACAAACTAAAGGCATACACTGGGCAATGTACAGACCAACCAATGGAGCATTTGCTTTGTTTTTGGCCCTGCACACATGTGATATTGTAAGTAAATACATATTTTTCCTTATAGGAGTCTAGAAAGAATATTTTTAAAAGCTTATTTTTTTTTATCTCAGGTGCATGCTTACGGATTTATTACAGAAGATCACCATAAGTACTCCAACTATTATTATGAGAAATTAAAAACCAATGTCGTTTTCTATATTAATCATGACTATGGTTTGGAGATCAAGACTTGGAAGAAACTGCACGACTCTGGAGTCATTAAACTATACCAAAGACAGGAAAACAGGATCACACTGAAAACATAAGTCTCTTCTCGTCCGGATGACATTATTTGGGATGCATAAAGCTGTGTCTCGGTTCCCCATGGCACAGATGTACAAACTACGCAAACTATGCAGTGGAACAGATTTCAACATTGAAAATGTTTATTGTGAATGCAGGTTGTACCATTACACTGTGAAACTAAACGCACATTGTGTGCTTGGTATCTGTTGTTTTTTACTTCAATTTTATAAAGTGAAAAGAGTGATGTTGATACGTTTTTGCGTCAAATAATAAAACAACAATTTTCAGATTTTGTAACTTAATGGTATACCTCAACAAAGAATGGCTGCAGAAAACAAAATAAGATACTTTGAAAAATGTTGATAGAGCAATGTTAGTAACAGTGCCGTGTTGGTTAACTTGCATTGGTTTTGTGTCCTTATAATATATGTTAATGGGTATTGCCATTGTACAGTTACCCACATTCTTCAAAATATATTTTTTGTGTTCTGAAGGAGAAAAAAAAGTCCTACAGGTTTGAAATGAAAAGAGAGTAAATAAATGATAACAGAATTTTCCTTTCTGTGACAAATTAAATTAGGCAAATTAAAGGAACACTAATATTTTTGGTAACTTAAAACTTGGCTAATTTCTGAATTTATGTTTTATATGTTTGACTGGGCAGTGGATTTAAAAATGGTTCTGAAAAAGTGTTATGATAAGGGTCACACCAAAAAAATGTTAAGAATAAGGAGCAACGTTAAACCATGCACAGGACTAATAATTTTCTTACGTTTGTGTTTATTGTTTGTGTTATGATGTTACAATGTACATTTATAAGGTTATAAATGAAAATAAAGAACAAGTAAAATGGAAGTCAGTCTCAAATCATTTTTTCTTTGTAGTCAAGACTATAATGTGTCTGCGTAGAAACAAAGCCTTTAAACTCCACCCAAAGTATGGTTTACAGAATGTGAAGTGTGCCATCTATTTCACAATCTTTCCTAATCCAGACATTACCATAAAGAATGATGTCGTAATGAGTTTGTACAGGCATTTACTCGGACAATGCTTGTGTAAAACAAGTTTCCCACAGGACAAAGACAATTAGTATGGAACGGGGTTAGTTGTGCAATATGCAGAAAATTTGGGGTATTCTTAGTCTGATTCTGACATGTTGTGTGCTGCTTTACGTAGCACTTTGGATAAATCTCTCTGAACATTGGAACAGGTATGTTTATGTGAAGACTCTTTACACTTTTAACAAATGAGCTTTATTCATATTTTAAATAATATAATCCCAGGTATAAATGTTGTTTAAACTTTTTTAACTATCTGCATTTTGTTGTTTTTAAAGAATTGAAGGAGTAGTTGTTAGATCTGGACTTTTTTGGAAAGAAACCCTGAAGTACACAGATGATCAAATCCTTCTTAAAACCACCGGCACTTCCACACTGAGTCGATCATCACCAGGTGCTACACGTCCTTACAGATCTGAAGACAATACAACACCTATATCAATTCTGTATAAGAATAATTTCACAAAATTACCTGTGTGGGATTTTGAAGACTTGTATTTACGAGACCAAGATGCAAGAAAACCAGTAAGTTGTATTCCAGTTCCATTCAAAGTAGTGATTCAATTTCCATTTTTAAGAAGCACTTTTCCACAGACCTGCCCAAGGTCACTTCGAAACACTGAGGATCTCGAGTTCAATAAAGCTTTTCTTCCCAATATCAATCTGTGGCTATACAAAGGTCAACTCAATATAACAGAATGGAATAGATTGGCACACTTCAACAATCCTTTTGGCTTCATGGAGTACAAGTATGACGGTAAATACCTTAGATTTCCTTTGTGCCCGTTCAGAGTAAAATCTCCTGTAATCCTTGTCCGGAACGTGTTTGAGAAAGGTGTGTAGTAGGTAGGTTAATATAAGTTGACACAGGCAGACCAACAAAGGCTTTCCTGATAATACGGCAAGAGGAAAATAATTGCAATGTCTTTGTATAGATATATTCTGTAAATATAAGGCATTTTAGATGTGTTCCAACAGCAATGTTAAGCTCTGATATCATGAAAAAACACATGAAAATTTTATAACATCCATATAAATGTATTTTCTTAATGCATGTTGTATTGCTTAAGAGTGAATATTTACTTGTGGTAAAACTAAAGAGCAATATTTTTGACCTGTTTCGTCAGTTAAATTAATGCAACACAACAACAACAACAACAACAACAACAACAACAACAACAACAACAACAACAACAACAACTATATATATATATATATATATATATATATATATATATATGTGTGTGTGTGTGTGTGTGTGTGTGTGTGTGTGTGTGTGTGTGTGTGTACTTTTTCATATTCTTTGCTATTTGTGTATATTTTCCCCTTTAGAGATCAAATCTGCTGTTAATTTGATACCAAAGCCAAAGTCGTCAATATTATTGCCAGTGCCAGAACGTACAAAGGATGGATGTATCCGCTGTGCTGTTGTGGGCTCGGGAGGCATTCTCAATAACTCCAAGATGGGCAAAGAAATCGACTCCCATGATTATGTGTTTCGGTGAGAATCATTGCATCAGTAGTTATAGTTAGTAAGTTTATGATAAGTTTCATTTGAAGTTTTGCTTTTTATATGACTGTGAATTATCTCTACATGTTGGTAATTTTTAACATTATGTCATGTGGCATGCTACAATTAGATTTTTTATGTTCCCAAGGGATGACACTTTTGTGTTGTTTGCTTTCACTTAGAATAAATGGAGCACTTACAAAAGGTTATGAGCAGGATGTTGGAAATAAGACCTCAGTCTTTGTGCATACAGCTTATTCATTGTATGCCACCCTTTTGAGATTTCATCAGTTTGGCTATGACAGTATTCCACAAGATGAGGTCGGTGTATACTTTGGTGCACTTAAAATTTCTGTCAATTATTATCACCCACTATCATATTGTTTTAATTTATTTAACATGTTATGAATCATGCTGTAGAAATAATTTGCCAATGTCAGCTGCGATGTCAACTTTACAATTAAATTCAATGGAGCTTAAACCACATATTATACTTTCTTAGTTCAGAGAGGGCTGCGTTCTCCAAAACCACCTTAACGCTACATTGTTTTTAAGTTGTACCTTAAGAAGTACCTTATCGTTAATACTTGTTTTCCGAAACCTTCTTAGTTAATTAAACCTTCTGAAAATCAAAAGGTTGGTCTGGAGCACTCCCAGCTATACCTTACCGCTGGTGACGGTTCATACAGTGGCCACAACTACGCAAAAAGCTTCTTTTACATCAAAGTTTAATTACACATTAAAAAATATATGACCAGTTTATATAATATCGGATTTAGTATTAAATTTACATTTTAACTTTAAAATTTTACAGATACTTAAGTTGTTATAGGCTAGACCCAGTGTATGGACGTGTTTTCATTTAGAAAGTTTCCACACACGAAGGGTTGTTTGTTAGCCAAATAGGGTGACCCATACTCTAAATTCATTTAACCCATCCAAAGTGCACACACACAGCAGTGAACACACACCCCACACCAAGATGATGTGGCAGGCCTGAGACTTGAACCCTAGGGTTAGAAGTCAAACTCTCTAACCACTAGGCCATGACTTCCCACAAATTACTTGACTTCTCAATTCTTACTATTAAGGGACATCAGCTGGCAAACCATTAGACAGAACAGGCTTGGGAGTCTGTATAGAGAAAAAGATGAGTTAACACAAACTTTATAGCTATGGCAGCACCAGCAAAATCTTTCCATTTATTACTGATCACGTTTCACTGTCTTGATGGGCAGGAACGAGATACTGCCAGTTTCATGGATATGCTTAGATTTCTTCTTTTTTGTCGGAGACCGTTGTGTGGAAACCAGCAAATAAAACAGCTTTGTGTTGTTCATCCAGCAGTATAGACAATTCGGAAGCGGTGTAGCTGGGAGATCTCTTTTTGCAGTCTTTTTACTCTGACATTTTTTGGAATGTCTCACATTTATGCGTTTAAATAGATTAGATTATCTGAGTGCACCAATGAGCGATTTACACAAATAATGCGATGCGACTGGTGGGTAATCAGCATACATTGTGAAGAACATTAACATACTTATGGCCTTGAGGACTGTGGGATTGAACACTTGCTAAAAAATAAAAACACACACATTTACTTGTGCATGTACATATTTCAATAAGCCCTGATATGTGCAGTTTTTACAATTTCAAAAACGCTTCTTTATAAAGAACATTGTTTTATCAATGCTTTAACTATACTGCTGTGAAGGAAGGAGCACACAATTGATCATCTAAACCATGGACAACACCTGCTAAGGTCATACTTAAGAAGGTTTACCTTATGCAACATCCTAAGGTATAGATCGGAAAAACCTGCAGTTTAGGTGTACCTTTTGAGTCTTAGTTGCGCCCTAAGATACAACGTTCTCGTAGAACTCAAGCAACTTTAAGCAAAAAAATAAAATAAAATAAAACACACACGCGCACATGTCAACTACTATAATGGTGTAATGGCACTCAGTTTACAGTATGAGATTATATGTCTCTGGTGACATCACTTGCTAACATAATATAATCATAGCTCTCTTTTTTAATTAAAAGGGCATCAAATATGTCATGATCCCTGAGGGCCTGAGGGATTTCGAGTGGCTCCAAGGTCTTCTCCAGGGAAAAGAGGCCACAGGGTTCTTTAACGGTGTGAGGTACTGAATATTTTCTATAGGTTCCCTATTATATGATATTAGCAAATGCTTTAAACTATAACATGAACAACAAAAGTGAAATACAAACACAAACAATCATTTAACATTTAACATATATAAAACACAAATGACAAAAGGTTTGAGATAGTTAATGCTGCAATTTTTTCCCCTAGACCACTTAGTTACTTTAATGGCCATTTCAATGAGAGCAGATTTTATGTTCTTCATCCAGATTTTCTTCGATACATTCGCAACAGGTAATTTTCAAAACTCTTACCATAATGTACTATAATGTACAAATATAAACATTTAACTTAAGTCCTTTAGTTACTCCCATTCAAGTGTATTCCTTTAATCTGCTGAACACAAAATATTAAAAGGGAACGTTGGTAGAAAACGAAACCCTGAATCTTACTGAATCTCTCAGTACATGTTTTTTTGTTATACAGAAGAAAGTGTCAAAAACAGGTATTGTAAATGATGCCGTTTTTTACTTTTGGGTGAAATATATATTAAATCACAATATAATGAAAGATTGAAAAATTATTTAAAACATTGTAAAATTGTATTTATGTTCGATTTAAAGGTTCATGCCATCAAAACAACTGCACGACAATACCTGGGCAATGTACAGACCAACGAATGGAGCATTTGCTTTGTTTTTGGCTATGCACACATGTGACATTGTAAGTAAAATGCATTATTTTTAAATAAAGGGTCAATAATTATAGTTCATTAATTGAAGGATTCTTTCATAAAAATGCTTTTCTCATAACCTCTAACTTCAGGTTAATGCCTATGGATTCATTACAGAAGATCACCACAAGTATTCCAACTATTACTTTGAAAAGTTCAAAAAGACTAGCGTCGTTTTCTATATTAATCATGACTATGGTTTGGAGATCAAGACTTGGAAAAAACTGCACAACTCTGGAGTCATCAAACTATACCAAAGACAGGAAAACACGATCACACTGAAAACATAAATCTATGTTCTTTTGGTAATCTTTTTAGTTAAAGTGTGATTAACAGTCACATGAAATAATGTCAGCCATTGATATTTCAAAGAAACTACACTGTATGTTGCATTACAAGTACAATTCAAAATATAGACTACAATGAAATCTTATGCTGTTATTCTTATCTCTATATCTGTATTAATAGATGTTTTTGCTATATAATTAAGGGGATGCTTATATACATTAAAGCTCATTATTTAAGTTAACAGGGTCCTGTAGTTTAACTGGTAGAGTATGGTAGCAACACCAAGTCCATGGATTGGATTTTCATATGAACTGTATGTTTTAGTCGGATGGGATATTTCGTAAAATGTTTTTTCTCAGAATAAATAATGCAACACAAATACATTTGTATACATGCTTTCCAGACATGTCAGAATACTTTAAGATCTACATGCAGTGATCAAATAGTCAAACATGGGTTTGCAAACATCCAATGTTTAGGCAGATACAACTGTTAAAACATTCAATGTTTAGTTAAATCTAAAAATGTGGTTATGAATACATGAATGCAAATGTTAAGCAGTTAAGCACTAAAATAATCCAAATAAATGTAGCAAATTACATCATGTTGGGCTATTAATATGGACTTTCACAAAGTGAATCTACGAAACTACAGAGTGATTTTTTTTAAAGATTATAACATAAATTGGTATGAAATGATTTATTACACATCAGATGTAATTTCGACGAGTTTGACGGGTTTAGGTCTGGAGCAGCAGGTATTGCGTCATCATGCTGATGACCAACACGTGTGTGCAGGTGTGATAAGCTTTTCCCAGAGGATGTTGTTAACAAGGATTTCCTGGCTTTATCACTTTAACAATCCTTTTGGTTACATGGGACTCAATTACACAGGTATGTATAATCTGCAAAATATACACGCATTAAAAATACAACATTGACTGTCCGGTGTAGTTATTGTCGGATATGTCAAAATGTGGCACCTTAAGTAGATTTTGAGTTTTCATTTGAATTTTCTAGCCACAAAGCAGCTGTTGACACCATTCCAAAACTGAATTCCAATCAATTATTGCAAAATCCCCAGGAAGCAGAAGATGGCTGCATTTGCTGTGCGGTTGTTGGGACATCAGGCATTCTCAATGGCTCCGGACTGGGAGCAGAGATTGACTATGTATTCATTATATATATCATCATGTATTCAGGACCAATTCTTAAGTCTCGTTTTTAATTTGTCTAATCATCTTTTTATGTTAGGGTGAATGCTGCTTTTATAGCAGGGCATGAAGAGGATGTTGGACGAAGGACCTCAGTTCATGTGCACACATCACATTCATTGATCAACTCCATCATATTAAACAAAAAGAGAGGCTTCACACAGATTACTTCTGACACGGTATAGCACATGATGAAGACTCTCTCAAGTGTTGTTTAGCTTCAAATCAGAACAATTCCTCACGGGGTCATTTGTTCCGATAGCTCCCAGCATTTAAGATAGGATTCAATAAAGTTGAATTTAAATTAAGTGGTAAAGTAAGCATCTTGCCATGATGAATATTGTATGTTTTTCGTTGATTGGTCTGGATGATTGTTATGTCTCATGGGTCCTAGGTCAAATTTAAATATATGACATTAAATATGTTTTGATCCCAGAGGGTTCAAGAGACTACAACTTCCTGGAGTCCCTGATGAAGAACAGAAGGATACCATGAGGAACATATCGCAGACGAATGCAAGTCATTCCGATTTGATTCAATAACTTAAAGTGATTCACTTTGTTACCTACTGTATGCTTTTGTTAGGCCAAGGTACTATTACAGCGGCCCTTTCAATGAAAGCTCTTTCTACGTCCTACATCCAGACTTTCTCAGATATGTGCGGAACATATATGGGAATTCATATAGGATATATGCAGAATTAAGAAACTGTATTTACTTCAACTTCACATTTCACATTTAGTCATTTAGCAGACGCTTTTATCCAAAGCGACTTACAATAGTCGAGGAGACAATGAAGCGGTAAATAGCCGATACAACAATAGGTGAACAAATGCTACAACAATGTTACCAAGTTACACAGAGAGAGAAGTTACAAAAGTATTTTTTTTTTGTTTTTTTGTTTTTTTAAAGAGTGACTAGGTTAGAAAAGAAGTGAGTTAGGTGTAGCCGGAAAAGATGAGTTTTTAGGTGTTTTTTGAAGATAGAGACCGAGTCTGACAAGCGTGAAGCCAGAGGCAGATCGTTCCACCATCGAGGAACTGAAGCAGAGAACGTTCGAGAGAGAGATTTCTTACCCTTTTGAGCTGGTACCACAAGTCTCAGCTCATTTGCGGAGCGCAGAGATCTTGAGGGCCTATATCTTTGCATTAGTGAGTTAAGGTAAGTGGGTGCTGACCCGGTTGTGGTCATGTAGGCAATGAGAAGACATTTAAATTCAATGCGAACTTGTATGCATGAAGTTACTCGTCGGATTGGACAACTTTTCTAGTGTTCTGCTGTTTGAGTTTTCTCAAGGCGAAAGGATTCCGAACTAAATGATGGTGGTTGGTCGGACCAACGAATGGAGCCTTTGCTGGCTATGCACACATGTGACATTGTAAGTGTCATTCTCGTAGGACATTCAAAATATTCTTTGTTCGTTTCAGTCCTTCGTTTATTCCCTTTCATCTCTTGTTAAGGTGAGAGCCTATGGCTTTAGCACAGCCGACTGTTGGAAATATCCAAACTACGACTATGACACCAGACACACTAAACCAGTGTTTTACGCTCATCACAATTATAACTTGGAGATAAAAACCTGGAGGAAACTTCATGATGACAAACACATTTGGTTGTATCTGAGAAACAAGGCCGGAACGTGTTCTGCAACGACGGGTGAAATGAAAATCACACTTATGAATTGCCATTATATTCTATTTGGTATCCTGATGTAAAGAAACAATGCAAGAATATTGGTGGATTTCAGACATCCTGTCAATCAAATTGTCTCCAACACAAGTGAGAAACGCAGCGTTCGGCCACAAGATGTCGCACTCTCATTCTGAACACATGTGACTTAATTTAACATTGATCAATTAATGGGTGCATTGAAACTGATGGGGCTATTCACTATAATATCAACTAAATTATATTTTTATTTTTAGGTTTACCACTTATTTAAGAGTAAATAACTTTTACTTTTATTTTTTTTTGTCATTATATTTATTCGTCAAAATAAATATAATTAAGCAATAACATGCATCTTATATTCTGTTAATAATATTTTTGTGAAAATTCCAAGCACATCTTTAAGGAACAGAACAACAGAAGTCGTGCGCGTGACAGGCGTGCGCGTTCACGCGTCACCGGTGTTGTGTCGTCTAGTGTCTTGCGCTTCCACAAACGGGAATAAAGATTATAAACGGGATTATACTCCTTAAAATCTCACTCTTCTGGACTCTATGGATATATTCTGTTACAGGAGTTCATACAGGTGAGTATTACATCTGTGCTGTCTGTTATTTATTGTGTAGAATTAAACCTTCTGGACAGGCAATGGGTCAGAAAAGTTTTAAAGTCACTTTCCATAATCATGATATAAAAGGGAGATTGATATTTATCCAAAAAACACAGGTAAGTTGTAAAATGTTGTCAAACTTGTATAAATATAATCACAATAATAATAATAATAATCAGCAACATTCAAACAATCATTTATTTTGTTATCTATTTTTTTTGTATACAATGCAACATAATTGTTATAACAGAGATAATAAAGTTTTTAAATAAAAAAAAAATTAATCAGTTTTCCTCTATGATGTGGTTTATAAAGATGAAGGACCCTCAAGATCATCACCCCTATGTGGAGGATCTCCAAACATCTAAAGGTGACTGCCTTCCTGTCGCAGAAGAATGAAGCGCTTCTGGTGGGAAATCTCTGACAACTCTTTGTTCTTGAGAATGATTTTGTAAACCAAAGGCCAAATCCACAGTTTTGTGAATGCAAAGGATCATGAGAGTGTGAGTCCAGATCCAACCACTTCTGCTGGACAAGAGCCATGGGAAAGGAGCAGGACCTTCTTCTGGCTGTGAAGAACGGAGACCTTCCCTTAGCTCATAAACTCCTGGCCAAGATTAAGGCCAACCGAAACAGTAAGGAGATTTTTGTGCCGTTTTAGGTTTTTTTCAAGATGAAGAGTATGTTGGTCAGTTCACATTCAGTACAGATCTGTCATGCATTGCACATGTAGAAAGCACTTGGGGAGATTTGATTTCACATGCTATCAAGTCAATACAGAGTCATAATGTTTGCTCGGTTTTCTTATATCGCAGATTATTACTAATTTTGTGTAAATATCTTTTTTTAAGCTCGTAATTGCACGATGAAACCGTCTGTGACTTATCTGAGCTATATGTGAACAGTTGTGACATATACACTGGCCTTAGTACCAATGTTGAGTATGAGTGGTATCACCAACAGCTGCATCCAAGACTTATGTCACCATTGGCATTATTTGACCATTCATTCAAGTGTACACAGAACATTTTTATTTAAACACCAAATAGGTCTTGGTTTACATGCTGGAGCACTTAGCACTTAAGTTACAGTTACAATGGTCTGTTACTTAGTGGACTAAGCAAAGAGGTTGAAGGTCAAACACTGACCATTTTTGTGTAGTGTACCTGAAGCGGATGTTCTTATCAGTGTTAAGCTTTCCTCAAGCAGACTGTTTTTACTTAAGAACAGATGGGTGAAGTTTGGAATCTCGATAAATAAATATTTAATATAAAGAGTCTGAAAATGCACAAAGTGAAATATTTTTTGATATTTTTTTATTGGGATTCATTGTGTGATAATTGTGATCTTACTCCTTTTATTCTTCAAATGTATCTATTCTAAAGTTGGTAATTTATAAATATATTATACATACCACATAGATATAAACAACATTAAAAATGGTAGGTGTTGTGATACCATTGGTATTGTGATGTTTCTAAACATGATTATTGACTGATTTAGTTTTAAATAATTTAGTTTACGATTTAGGTTGACACTGAAGGAGCAGTTGTTTTTTGCTTTCCTTGTGTTTTGAGGTTGATTCATTGAATTATTCAATTATTAATTCATAAAATGTATAATTATTTTATTGACATACTATCTTTATTAAATCTGAATGTAAGCTTCACCTATAAAACATATCTCCTTAAAAGTGGGAATATTCCTTGGGTCACAATAAATGTGTAGTGACAATCCCTTATTTTTGTAATCCTACTCTTACTACATAAGGTTTTTCTAGAATAGTTGCATCTTAGATATATTGAAATTATGACTGGCAAGTGTTTACAAAACCAAGAACTTATAATTTTTTTTTACTGTAAATACATTTCATGTCTGTCTTATTCAAGCTGGATTTGCACATTGTTTCTGTGCAATGTGATTCATTCTTTTGTTGCATGTTTCTGTTGTAAATTTAATTGGTGCATTGATATTTTTTTAAACAAAACCGGTATGTGCTCATCCCTGCCCCCATCCTTTCTGTTACAAATCAGGGATAACCCATATGGCAATCTCAGATTAACTTTACAGAGAATTGGATTTCAGCACACCATTCACTCTACCTCAACAATGTCACATGGCTATTGTAGTTGACCTTTTTTCTTTTGCTTTTCTTCATTCTCCTGTTGCTCGGAATGCAGTAGCGCTGTAATTTACCAGGTTAAAGATCTCACCTGTGCAACATGAGTTGACTCAAGGCCAATCAGATCTTTATAGGAAGCTTTGCATAAATACTTTGTTTTGAACTGGTTTGAATAATCTTGTTTATAACAGATGGGTCTGGCTACTCAGGACTGTTTTGGAATCTGCTCAATCAGTTAATCTATAAGCAATGTTGCTAGTCATAGTGTGGTCTGGATTAAATGGTGTAAATCATGAACTACGCAGATGGCCTCTTTGAACATTTCATTAGAAGTGAATACTATTAAGAAAATGGATTATTAGCAGCAGCTGAGAACATGCATACATTTTCTATTTTTGGCCTCATTAGCGTTCAGAACACAGCAACTGTAGAATATACAAACACATGCAGGCTTTGAGAGATCTAGATCCTCACTGAATATGACTGCATAGAAATTTGCTTCACTTTATTCTTATTTTTTTGTCGTTTAAATAGATTCTTAATGAAATGTTATAGTCGTAGCTGTCATGAATATGAACAGTCATGTCTTATGTAGTTACTTCAACTAACAGCTTTGACCTTTCTTCCCCTCTCTCTGTTGTTTCTGGAATTAATGTCTTAACCGAGATTCACATTGTTTTGTCTGGTAATGGTTGAGTGTAGGGATGCAACAATCGATGGGCCGGAGATCAGTATCGGCCTTTAATCACATTCTATGATTCGATCTGTACTTGCTAAACTTGGCAGACCTTATGAACCAATTTCGATTGATGAGGGTGTAAATGTTGCGGGGCTGCAAGCCCATTGTGAAGGCTATTAAATGTTCACTGTATAATTAATACTTTTTTGTAATCATAAGTATAATAAGATATAGAATTATTATATATTTACAGTAAAAATTTTACAAAAATATAAAAATATAAGAAAGGCATGCTAATACTATATCTATGCTAATACTTTATCTGAAAAAAGTTAACCGTGATCAGAAAGCTTATCAGGAATGAGCTTTATATCAGTTAAACGAACTTGAAGCATCAGAATCGGCGTAAGTATCAGCCCTCTGTATCAGTGGCAAAAATCCTGATTGGACAATCTGGTTGAGTGCAAATGTGATGTATCTTAAAGTCACTAAAAGTGCTTTTAATAACGCTATAATGTTACATATACAGTATCTTATCTTCTTTTGAAACTTCTGAGAAATTAAAAACATATTTAGCATGTTTAACTTTTACATAAGCAGGATGCTTAAAGGGATAGTTGTCCCCAAATCGAAATTCTCAAATCATTTACTCATTCTCTTGAATTTCTCTTTCTGTGTTGCGCAGAAGTCGTCGTCATACAGATTCAAAACGGTAGAAATAAATGACGGCAGAATTTTTATATTCAGGTAAACTGTAACTTTAAGCTTTTTACTCGACTGGTTCTCCACAAGTTTGTTTACTGTCATCAGCTGTATAACACCCATTAAAAGACACATGATGAAACCAGACAATGCAACTTAACTTTATCGGAACTCCTGACTGCTTTCAGTTTCGAGATTTTATCTTTCCACAGAAGTTGGAAACTAGGATAAATCGCTCTTTACTTCCTTCTGTGAAGAAAAAATATTCTTAAGCCTATTATAATGTACCAAATAAAACATAATGTGTAATGTGCACAATTGTTAGATCTCACAAAGTCTTATTGACCACAGAACATGTTATTGTGGGCAGTCTCAGCAATGTGGGGTCAATTTTATATGCAGTTGTTTCTGTTTCCAATATATCTATCTACTCCTAATCATGTGTAGCTGCAAGTTTAAAGAGTAAAAGAGTTTTTAATATGAATGACAGAAGTACACATAATCAAAAAATAAAGCTTAAATGCACAGTATGCTCAGATAAAGGATTTGTTTCCATTTGTTTTGTTTGACAAAGCTTTTATCTGGTGGCAGAACAAGTAATAAACAAACGGCCACTGTTTTATTTCAAAGATATAGGAGTAAACCGTTTTCTTTTTTGGTAATACTTTTCAAGCACTCTGTTAAAGAGACCAGAGTCAGGTTGTCTGATGTCCAACCAGAAACAGAAACCCTTTTTGTTATGTGTTTATGCCAGAATTAGGAACAGTAAAACAATATTTTGTGTTTCTAATAATATTAGGGGTTGGTTGTAAACCGGTTTGAACCTTAATCACGAACTCATAAAACATAATAACTTAATCACTTAATAATAGTGCTTCTGAAATCATGTATGTTTGGCGGGCCATTAAACTTTATTACTCCAATTTGGTTCCAACAAGAGTGATCCATCAAATAAAGTCATGATATCTGTGAGCGCTATCTCCAATACTTGTTTGTGTTCTAGTAAATGCAAAATAAATGGTTTTAATTTTGTTAAGAATGAATTATCCTTTTTCATCTATCCTATTTCAGTTGCTTGATCTGACCTGGTTTTAGGAATGCACCTCAATTGTAGGATTAGCTTTTTAGATTCTATGAGATCAACAGCACAATATCTTCATCCCAAATGTGTAAATCTAAAGAGTGTAATGTTATTTTCCTCTTGCATTTCCCAAATACTCAAATAAGCAGAACGGCTCAATTGTATATTTATAAAAACCCATATGAGCAATAAGTTATATGTCCTTTTTCTCTGACACAAAACATTAAAACCGTTAACCGTTATGTGGGTATATATATGTGATTTGCTGGTGCGTGTTTGTTTGTGTGTCTTCGTGCTTGTATGTTTCTGTGTCATGTGAATGTGTATGCACTCTGTTTGTGTGTTGTGTGCAAGTTAGAGTGTTATCTGTTTAATTTGCTTTCAATGCCTCTATTCAAATTAATATAATATTTTGCTTATACTTAATTTTTTAATGTACAGCCCTTTTGTAACAAATTGTAAAAAGTCTTGTATAAATAAAAGTATAGTCATAGAATGGCAAGTATCAAAATACATCTTAAACTATTGTTGCTTACATGCAACAAAGAATGCACTCGACATTACAAAAGTGAACCAAAATAAACCAAACAATTTTAAGTACATCTGTATTTCACCGTCTCACTTCTGGAGAAACAAAATAACATTCTTTCTGTGATCTGATTGATCATTCTGACCCATGTGTAGGAGTTTTGTTCATAACACAAAATATGCACTGACTGGTGGAGTTCTGTTAGATTTGTATTTTAAGGCTTGGGCTTAAATAAAGATTTCTTAACAAAGTTTGGGAGAAACACTTATCAATAATTACGCAGCTGCTGGTCATTAGCAATCGCATTATCTATCTAATCAGCGTAAGAGGAAGCACCTATAAATATAGACAATCCCTCTTACCTTCATTCTCTCGATCATTTCCAGCATCCCTCCTCCACCCCTAACTCTACAACGTTGGCCTGTTCCCTATCCCAGCCCAAAGCACTTGGTTCGGCAAAATGCAGATCATGGAGCCCTCTGCCCAGATAAGGAGGAGTACTCTGATTGTGGTAAAGAATACTGACTTCAGAGCCCTCTCCCTGGACAGCACCCCAAATACGCTTTCTTTAATTATTTGTTAAGGCGAACTCGTGAAAACATTGTACTGTTTGCTACCGGAGCATCATAATGTATCTGGGGGAATATACAATCCTTTGTGCTTGTCTTATTCAGAATTGCTTCCTTGAAAGAGCATGAGAGCGTCATAGCATGAAAATAGTTGTGTATTTTATTTAGGTTTTGGTATTATTAATTGCATGGAAACATGATTTCAAACTTAAAACAACGCTCTATGTTCCCTTTAAATTGGTTCATTATCTGAATTATGTGTGGGTTTAGGGGACAAATGAACGCTGTGGTTACTGTGGCTCATTTTATTTGAGAGATGCCCACATTAGAAGCAGCTACTCCCTTTGACGAGAAAAGACCACTGTTGACAGACACAAAGCGTGTTTTTGTTTGCACGCATGCTTTTGTTCGGATGCTGCGAACGAGGGTGGGAGAGAAAGGGATAGACAGAAGTCGAGTGATTGGGTTGGTAAACCATGTCTGGAATGTCATTTCAAGTTGAAACTCGACCTCCTTTCGAAAGGCCAACAACTTTCATTTACATGCTTTTTTCTTCCACTGCAGCAGCATGTAAAGTTCATATTATAGCTGGCATCTTGCCCACGGCTCGCCAGTCATAGCATGTAGTTCACATTGGGTCTGCGCTGTTGGTAATCAACAGGGCATGTGATGAGGTCTACATGATCGTGCACCACTAAGAGTGATCTTTCGAAAAGATAGACATAGTGTAAGCCTGCTTACATTGGCCTGAAAGTAATAGTTAACACAAAAATTATTATTGTTACCATTTCATTACCCTCTTGTCATTTTAAACCTTTGTACTTCTGCTGAACACAAAAGACGATATTTGTAAGAATGTTGGCACCTATTCACTTGAATTGGTTTTGTTTCCATACAATAGAAGGGAATGGGTTCCACTGCTCTCCACTGCTGAACTTCCTTCAAAATGTCTTCTTTTGTGTTCTGCAGAAGAAAGAAAGTAATATGCCATTACATTAAAGGGCTGTTTAAGCACTTATTAAGTATGTATGACTTTCTATGTTCTACACAACACAAGAATATATTTTAAAAGCACTTGTGGGGCAGTCGTTGCCTGGCGGTTCGAGTGTTTGACTTGTGATCCGAAGGTTGTTGGTTCGAGACTCTGTACCAGCTGGAATACCACGCCCTCAATATCAAGTCCCTTGAGCAAGGCACCCCCCCCCTGCTCCCCGGGCGCCGCAGCATGGCTGCCCACTGCCCACGGACTGCCCACTCCGGGTGTGTGTTCACAGTGTGTTTGTGTTCACTGACTGTGTGTGTTCACTACTGTGTGTGTACACTGGGATGGGTTAAATGCAGAGCACAATTCCAAGTATAGGACACCATACTTGGCCACACGTCACTTCACTTCACATCCCTACAGCGTGTGCCATGACCTTCACCTTGTATTGAATCCACATAATCATTAAATGTACCAGAGATTAATTATGTTTCAGGATTTAAAAGAAATGCTTGTCAATAAATTATTATTTTTAGTTTGGGTAAATTATTACTTTAAAAGTAAATAAACACTGATCTTTAACAGTCCTTCTGTTACATTTTTTAGCGACTGAATGTTTCAAGTTAAGCAAAAAGTCCCTTGCAGAATAAAGTGAGTTAATTTTTTTGTCTTATTGATTTCATTCCAAAAGATGTGGAGGAAGGAATGCAATGCTCCCACAATTCTGTTGAAACAATTGGTTATAGATCTGGTTTGCAGTGTTCTTTGATTTGCACCATAGCAGGAAGAGAGCGGATATTTTGTGACAAGGATGATGATCGACTTGGATGGATCGAAAAGTTTCTGTGCAAGTGACAGATTGAGGCGTTGAGGATGTTTAGAAACTGTTACATAAAGGTTTGGTGAATGATGTTATGAAAGGCAAAATGGGACAGGTGGCTGTGTGTGTACTGACGGGTAAGTGAACACTGTTTAAATTTACAGTATGGCTCTTTGTCTGTTTACATCTCTTCGTCTTTACTGAAGGAGATAAGAGATGCACAGCTTTGTGTTGTTAAAGGGACAGAATGTGTTTAGTCACTGACTACGTTTACATGTGGATCAATAATGCAATTATTTATCAGAATAAAGACCTATATTGCAGTAAAATTTTCGCATGACACAAGTACACATATTCGATCTGGTTTGTAGAAATGTTTTATTAGTCTGATTGTTTGCCATAAAACATATAACTAAAAAGGATCTCAGATGCAGTACGTATGTGTTACTGGATATTTTTTTCTGATATTTTTTTTAGAAATTCTTGTTTTGCAGTCATCGAGTTAAACTTATTCATTGTTTGTATAGTAGATGAGCCTGTAAATACATTTTAATCAAAATACATTGTTTTCTTCTACCTAAGATTTAAAGTCTAACTTTTATTTAAAATTAATGACATCATTGGAATATTTAAACAGAATTTAATTTTACCTTGTCATCTTTTAATTAGTTAATATAGAGTTTGCAAACAGCCAGATCTGAGACATCAATGTGTGTTTATAGTCACTGTATGGCCATTGTGTGTTTATAGTCACTGTATGGCCATTGATACTAACACTCCACAAAATACAGAAAAGGGACTACAAAAGGTTCTTTAAAGATTTTCAGAAGTCAAATATTGTTAAAAGAACAATTTCTTACAATTTAAATAGGTAGGACCTTTTGTGGAACAGAAGTGTCAGGAATGGGATGGATGGTGAAGGAGAGAGAACCCAAATGCAGGCGAGATAGCGTGAAATAACAGGACTTTATATAAAAAAAACACAAAACAAAAACCCACGATGGGGAAAACAGTAACACTAAAACACTACAAAAGGGTCAAACAAAAGACTTCCCACAATGGGGCACAAAACAAGGTAATATTTTCAAAAAACTCAAACAAGGTAAAACAGGGACAATCCAAACAGGAACATGAAACACTAACAAGACTGTACACGAACAAGGATTCAAGGACCAGACCACAAACACGAGTAACACATGTAGCAAACGTAATGCAGCGACACAGGACAGAAAACACAAGGGCTTTATATAGGGAAACATAACAAGGGATAACGACACGAGGCAGGTGTGGGGAATGAAACAATGATGGGAAGCTAGACGGGATACCAAGGGGGCGGGGTCAAGAGACGAGACAAGAGAGCACATGGCATGTAAGAAAACAATACCATGTGACACTCACACAACACAGGTCTGCCATGACTCTGCCAAAAACAGGAAAAACATGACCAAGATAGGCAGAATCATGACAGAACCCCCCCCTTAAGGAACGACATCCTGGCGTTCCTCAAGGGAGCCGACAAACAGAACAGGACATAAACACAACCAGCACACGGACCTGGTGCTGTCACGACCTGGTCCACCAAACTAGAGAATACATGACAAGAAGGACCAGATCATGACAGCACCCCCCCCCCCCAGGGAACACAGAGCAACCCTGAAGGGGACACAACAGACAAAGACCACGACAAGACCAGAGCACATTACAAGAAAAACAAAAGGCATACCGACAAAACAAAACACACGGACATGGTATTGTCATGATCCGGTCCACAAGACTACAGGATATTTCACAAGAAGAACCAGATCATGACAATACCCACCCTTAGGGAGTGCCACCTGGTGACCCTAAGGGGAACATATATTAGGGGACACAGCAGACAATGACATGGACAAGGACATTAACCAAACACACATAACAGAACAAATCATAGGTACAACAGACATTACAATAAAAGGGTTGGGGTGACCTAATAAAAATAACATAGACGGGATGGGAGGAGGGGGAACAAAATGTCCAAACTGAGGGGGACGAGACAAGGGTGTGACAGGGGGAGTCCTAGGGGCTTGAGTCCGTGCAGGCTTAGGGCTGTACCGGCGCTGGAGCCGCGTGGAATGCCGGCTGTACCGGCGCAGGAGCCGCGTGGAATGCCGGCTGTACCGGCGCAGGAGCCGCGTGGAATGCCGGCTGTACCGGCGCAGGAGCCGCGTGGAATGCCGGCTGTACCGGCGCAGGAGCCGCGTGGAATGCCGGCTGTACCGGCGCAGGAGCCGCGTGGAATGCCGGCTGTACCGGCGTTGAAGCAGGACTTGGATCCGGGACAGGACTTGGATCCGGGACAGGACTTGGATCCGGGACAGGACTTGGATCCGGGACAGGACTTGGATCCGGGACAGGACTTGGATCCGGGACAGGACTTGGATCCGGGACAGGACTTGGATCCGGGACAGGACTTGGATCCGGGACAGGACTTGGATCCGGGACAGGACTTGGATCCGGGACAGGACTTGGATCCGGGACAGGACTTGGATCCGACGTCGGGACAGGACTTGGATCCGACGTCGGGACAGGACTTGGATCCGACGTCGGGACAGGACTTGGATTCGGGACAGGACTTGTATCCGAGACCGGGACAGGACTTGCATCCGGGACCGGCACTGCAACCTGGACCCGCCGCTTCTTCTTTGAGCGACGGGTGAGAGTAGATGTTGCGGGAGGGGGCGGGACCATCTCTGGACCCGAGGAATCCGATGGGGAGTCCCAGGACTTCCTCCTGGCTCTTCTCCCTCGGACGGTGACAGGGGGACCGGCTGGACTGGGAACGGGGAGTAGAGAGCTGGAGCTGGGAGGAGCTGAGTCCCCCAATGTGGCCGTGGCCAGGACGCAATCCTCCGGGACCGTGGCCAGCGGGCTGGAACCCCAGGTTGGAGCTGCTGGCCACGGATCATCCCGGTTGATCACGTACCTGGCCACGTCTGAGAAAGGGAGGGGACTCAGCATTGTCATCTCCCTGGGCTTGAGGGGCTTGGTCAGGCAGCTGTTAAATATCACCGCCTTTTCCCTCTCCCCAAACTCGGTCTCCGCCGCCACCGTCTGGAAGGCCTGGGCGAAGGCCCGGATCCCTCGGTCTCCCTGGCGAAACCCGAACAGTAAGCAGGACTCCGCATTTCGCAGCCATGTTTGCTCGCCTGCTGGGTTCAGTTGTGGTCGCTGCATTCTGTCAGGAATGGGATGGATGGTGAAGGAGAGAGAACCCAAATGCAGGCGAGATAGCGTGAAATAACAGGACTTTAATAAAAAACACAAAACAAAAACCCACGATGGGGAAAACAGTAACACTAAAACACTACAAAAGGGTCAAACAAAAGACTTCCCACAATGGGGCACAAAACAAGGTAATATTTTCAAAAAACTAAAACAAGGTAAAACAGGGACAATCCAAACAGGAACATGAAACACGAACAAGACTGTACACGAACAAGGATTCAAGGACCAGACCACGAACACGAGTAACACATGTAGCAAACGTAATGCAGCGACACAGGACAGAAAACACAAGGGCTTTATATAGGGAAACATAACAAGGGATAACGACACGAGGCAGGTGTGGGGAATGAAACAATGATGGGAAGCTAGACGGGATACCAAGGGGGCGGGGTCAAGAGACGAGACAAGAGAGCACATGGCATGTAAGAAAACAATACCATGTGACACTCACACAACACAGGTCTGCCATGACTCTGCCAAAAACAGGAAAAACATGACCAAGATAGGCAGAATCATGACAAGAAGATTCTATTTTTAGGGAATCAAAAGGCAAAGGTGTTTCTTAATGGCATCATATAGCATCTTTATTTGATGCATAAAGTACATTTAACCCAGGCTGTATTCTCCTCATTTTATACATGATTGTTATCCAGAAGCTCATTCTAATTATATATGTGTTTTTTTAAGATTTTTTTTTTATGTTTTGTAACCAGGGCAAATAATACAACATCGCCATCAATCCCCTTTTTCTTGTTTTTCTAAGTACAAAAATGGCCTGTCAACAGTTTAAACATGTGCTTTCTTGCCATAACAGCATCATCCTTCATACCTCTGTAATGGAGACTTCAGCAGCTGACTGATCTGTTGATATATAACATCTTGTTTTTCCATATGTTTTTGTAGAGTTGCTGGGCTCCACGAAGAGGCTGAATGTGAACTATCAAGACCAAGATGGGTAAGTTACCTAATTTTCCAAACGTCATGTGTGAATTATGACCTGCGTGAATTGGGATTACTAAGATTTAATTTTTTGGTGGGTCAGAAACACATTTATGCAGTTCTTTTAGAGTAACACTTGTCAATTTTAATTTTGACCGTTGGTATGTAATACTTTCACTTATGAAAAATTCACCTTCTGGGCGTCGTCTGGTCTATTTATAGTTATAAAGTTCATTATCGCAGTATGAGATACATTTTCAGTCCTAAATAGCCGGCACATCAAGCTTTGATGCTCTGATTTATGGTCTTCATTAAAACTCATTAAATATTTTCCAAAATAAATAGTGAGAATAGTGAACCACATTCATTTTGTTTAAAAATGCCCAAAAACTTTAGACCTTTCCTAGTGACCAATTCTGTCCAAGTACTTGATGGAAAAACTCATCAAATGTTTATTATTGGTTTCTAAAGTGCAAATCTAGACAATTGAAAATAGAATATTTTTTTGTTTAATAGTCAAAATTACAACAGTTCTTACTGGTTCTCAAATCAGATTGGCTGAGATCGGTTAGATATTCGACCTTGGACATCACAGGAATTGCTTCATTGTTCATATTACACAGCAATTAAACACATGTACACAAGGAATGAGTTTCCAGACATGCTTCACATCAAATTGCAACTGTTCCCCAGGGTGTCTGTACACACCTGAAAAAGTTGCGATCTGCGATATTAAAAGGTGAGGAACAGAGCAAGACTTTCCTTAAACATGCGCAATGACATTTAAACTCTGGAAACTCATTCTCTGTAAGTTGTTTTTACCGTCTCTGTTTTTAAGCATGTCACACACTCATTTACATGCAAATCAAACATGCACATTTCAAGCCTAATTATTTTTTTTAACATGACTGTATTTATTTGAACAAGGTTACAGTGTAGAATTTGTAACTGTGGCTTGTTTAATGGGTTTTGCTGCAAAGGAATTAATTGAAGAAGAAAGTAGTACCCAAGTTCCTTGAAATCTCAGAGGGTTTTGAGGACACTTCGATGTTGTTTGTGATTTATCTACATACTTGTGCCCTGGAACTGTTGTATTTACTGTTGTATAAATGCAAAATGGCACTCCTAGTCATGTGATGGTGCTCTATATCAGCAGCTGTGATTGTCACCTGTTCGGCCTCCTACTCCAGCCATATTGCATTAATATACAAACATAAATAATAATTTCAAACATACATGTTTTTTATTTCAAATCTGTATTGATCACTTCAACTTAATATTGAGAAAAGAACATCCAGTAAGAGCACAGAAAAAACTGGACACATTTAAATTGTGTTAAAATGCATCAAAGGGTAAGAAGCTAGAAAGCTGCTTGATAAAATTACACGAAAACATTTCAGCAAATTCCATTCAACTGGTGACTATACTAAAAAGGAGACATTTTTAACAAATATATATATATATATATATATATATATATATATATATATATATATATATATATATATATTTATTTATAACTTAATTCCCATAATTCCCTTTGGGTTATTTTTTAAAATGTGTAAAAATATGAGTGCGTAAGTGAGTGTAACTAGGGTTGTCACAGTACCAAACTTTTGACTCTGATTCAATACCTAGATTAAATATTTATATACCTATACCAAAAATGATGTTTACATAAACTTTTATTACTATAGGCAAAACAAAAAGTTTTTTATTCGTAGTAAGCATTTGCTGTCTGCTGCTTATACGTTAAAAGTCAACAATAAATATAAATTATAAAATATATTTTGTCTGCTGTCTATAAATTTATAAAAGTTTTGGGGAGTGTTTGCTATTGCTAAATTATTCTATAATACTTTTTTATCATTTCACTTTTTAAGTGTAACAGCCAATAGCAAACTGCTTCTGAGTGACACTGAATTTCCTTTTTATTAAATGCAATGTAAAAAACAACGATGATATTGTACTTTATTAAGTTTAGACCATAACTATACAACTTATGTAATGGGTCAAGTGATGTAATTGGTCAGACTTTCTATACTTTTGCACACTAGAGTGCTGTGAATTATATATTTAAATACTTTTATATAAATTCCAGATTTCAGTTAATATTTGTGTTACATGTTATTTAACTTTATTCCTTAGAAAAACTATGATTTACTTAGCTATTCCTTATTCAATTTTCTTTCACTGCATTAGGATTTGTAATAGTATTGTCAATAATTAGATCTACATAAAACCACAAAATCAATCACATTCATTTATACATGGTGACATCAGCACAATAACGGTTCAATAAATTCCTTGAATAAGTCAGGATGCCTGTAAGCAAGATGCTTTGCACCTTGTTGGATGTGTTGCCTACTTACGTTCTTTGTTTTGTTTTGTTTAACATGTTTTATATGTCTGTGTGCTTACCCTGACTGTCAGCAATGCAAGCGAATTAATGCCATGCTTCACTTTGTGCGTCTACTTTGTAAACAAACTGTGGGCGGTCAAGAAGACATTACTTCTAGTTTCATCTCCAGAGAGCTAGGGTACACACATTCTCCGTGCTGTCGCACATTCGGAACTACACCTGTCATTCTGAAATCACCTGTACTTATAAAATGAGGAATCGGTTCATTTTTTTAAAGCAGGGTATCGCACTACCTTATTTAGTACAGGTGTATCATGCAACACTAGTATACACATATGTAAATAATGGTTAAACAGACTTTGATGGGCTTAGACTTATTGTCAGTACAGTATGTCTCAATAAATGCAGTAACAGGCCTGTTTTACTGTTTACTATATGCCTTACAGGTACATTTTAAAGAATAGTTCTCTTCCATGCTGTGTCTTGTTTTGTTTGCCAAGGCTGCTGTGGTTTTGCCTGCTTTAACAGTTTGTTTGCATAGATTCTATCCAAACATTCAAAGGTGTGGTAACACCACCCTATGCAGGTAAAAAGAATGTGCTCAGAATGAGATCAGACCAACTTCCCTTGTCATTATACGTGACAAAAATGTAATTCCTTCTTGTTCTGACTTTTTGACCTTACAGCTACGGTCCTTTAAATAAATGCTTTATAAATATTATGTTTTTTAATGTTTTCTCATTTCAAATTTTTTTATTGCACAGATCATTTTATTACTTGTTGATTGCAGGATGTGTGTCAAACTTTAAGGAGCTGTAAACTGTAAGAAAAAGGTGCAAAAAAACGTAACTTAAATAAAGGCTTGCCGTTGCTCTTTAGATCCTAGTTTGGGTCATTAAATGCCGATAAGAGTCTCACGTTAACTCGGCATGTTAATGCCGATAACGGCCCACCATTAATTAATATAGTTTGGATCATTAAATGCAATTTAATTTTAAATTGCACACACATGATAGAACATTTCGATAAGAAGTTCATGGAAACAAGCCGTGGTTGTTAAATATGAAGGTGAAGGTCAAGGCACACACTGTAGTGAAGTGACGTATTTGGTGTTGAGCTTGGTGCCTTGCTCAAGGGACTCACCTCACCTCAGTATTCCCAATGGTTCAAAGTCACATGTTATATCTGGATGTACCGTTAATCTGGACTCTAGATTGTTGAATGGAACAGAAAGTTGGAATTGCATCTTGATAAAGTTAAAGGGAGATTATTAGCATGAATGGACAAGATAATTTTTCAAGACAAGATCTAAGAATAAAATGCAACTGAGGTGGAAGAAAACACATTATATAACATCGCTACTTTCTTTCTTTCTTTCATTATTTATTTTTTTCTTAGTGTATTTTTTTAGTTCTCATTCATTCATTCATTCATTCATTTATTCATTCATTCATTCACTATTTCTCTCTTATGTTAGTTTGTTTATTATTTCTCATGTTAGTCAATCAATCTTTCTTACAATTGTTCATTCTTTCATTGTTTCATTCTGTCAGTTATTCTTTCTTTCGCTCAATCTGTTTCTTATCAGTTTGTTCTTTCTTTTCACATGTAAGTTTGTTATTATGTTTGTTTCTTGTTTCTTGCATTCGTTCATTCTTTCTTATGTTCGTTTATTCTTTATCTTCGTTCATTTTTTCTTACATTGCGTAGATTCTTTCTATATGTTTGTTGTAGCACTTGTACACCTATTGTTGTATCGGCTAATTACTGCTTCATTGTCTCCTCGACTATTTGTAAGTTGCTTTGGATAAAAGCGTCTGCTAAATGCCTAAATGTAAATGTAATGTAAATGTTTGTTGATTCTTTCTTAAATTCATTTATTGTTTCTTACGGATGTTTGTAAATTTTTTGTTCATTTATACATTTGTTCATTCTTTTAAACGTTTATTCATACCTTCTACCTTTCGTTCATTATTTCTTATGCTTGTAGATTCTTTCTCACACCCGTACATTCTTTTATCATGCTCATTTGTTCATTCTTACACTTGTATGTCCTTTATATGCTTGTTCATTCTTTCTTATGCTCGTTTGTTTGTTTATTTCTTTCTGTTTGTCTTTCATACATTTGTTTGTTCATACATTTTTTTACATTTGTTTACTCTTTATGTTTTTTATCTTCTTCCTTTCTTACAATCTTTCATTCTTTCTTATGTTGGTTCATTCTCTCTTACATCTCTTATATTTTTCTTATGTTACTTCATTCTTTCTGTGTTCGTTTATTCTTTATTATGTCTGATCATTCTTTCTTGGTTGTTCATTCCTTTAAATGTTTGTTCAGTATTTCTTAAGCTTGTACATCATTTCTTACGTCTGTACATTCTTACGCTCCTGAATTCTTACGCTCATTTTTTCATTCTTTTTTATGTTTGTATGTTTTTTCATATGCTCATACATTCTTTTTCATGCTTGTTTGATCATTCTTTCTGTTTTTCAAAAATGTGTTTGTTCATTCATTTTGTTTATACTCGTTGATTATTTTTTATATTTACATTACATTTACAATAAGGCATTTAGCAGACGCTTTTTTCCAAAGCAACTGATAAGAAATTGAGGAGACAGTGATGCTGTTAATAGCAGAGTTAGCAATAGGTAAAAAATTGCTACAAGGAGTTTACAAAGTTCCACAAGGCAAAATACAACCTGTAGGAGGGATAAAAATAACATATATATATATTTTTCATTCTCTTTTAAGTACCTTATTCTTTTTATGTTCGTTCATTCTTTCTTGCGTTTGTTCATTCTATCTTGTGTTCATTTGTACTTTCGTAAATTAAAAAAAAAAATTCTTTCTAACATTGTTCATTCTTTCTTAGGTTTGTTTCATTTTAGCCCGATCTATTCATGTATCTACCTTGAGAACCACCATTATTATCCAAATATTTGGATAAAACTCATCTTCTTGTAGAGTAGTTAATATTTTTCCTAAATGGAATAAATAAAATTTAAGCTTCAATACAATAACAAAAGCTTTGATATTTACAATTAGATAGTTAAGTCATTAACTGGACTAGTTACTTTTGAGTGACTTTGTGCTACACACCTCATGCTATATTCTGTTCAACACACTTGCACTTGATGCTTGAAAATCTTATATAATAACTCTGTTATGTGGAACAGTACATACAAATTTTTCAAAACTGCAGAATATTTTTAACACGCATCAGTAGGCCATCCACTAAAATTGTGTGTAAGAAGTGTCTCTTGTGGATGTGTTTAGAAATGCTCTCAGTCAGTAGCTCAGAAGTCTGGATCAGATAGTGTGAGCCACACTATAGACTGAACACAGCATGCTTCAAATACATGTCATATTAATCATCTCAGCGTTGCTCGCTCTCAACATCTGCGGTTTCAGAACAAAGGCCGCAGGGCTCTTCTTTCCTCTTTTATCTAATAGTTTTACAAAATTCATGCACCCTTGTATGGTTTTAAACAAGTCCTGGCTGAAGTTATGAGGGGTTGTTTTGGTTTTAAGTCTGGTTAGGGGAAGATTTGTGTAAAGTTTTGCTGCTATAGGAGATAAGGGGGTTGGCTTTGCTTTTCTACATGAAAGGACATGTAGGAAAAGGGCTAAATGCAATTTGAAATGAGAAAGAATGCTTGATTCGAAAAATGCTCAGAAAATGTTACCTTAAGCCATGAAAAAATCACATTTTGTTCAAAAAGTGTGTTTAATTGGCCAAGTTCCTGAAGTATGTTATTATCGCACAAATGGTTTTGGAGACTTCTTCCCCATTCGAACTACACTTGTGTCCTTATTTTAGCAACTAAAGGTGTGTCCAAAGTGTGCATGGAGCGAACTGACTTACTCTGAAACAGACTTAAGTATATCTGTGCATATGCTGTGTGAGGTCTCGTATATTGTGTCTTAAAAAAGGAACAGAATGCAAAACTTTTGAATTAAAACATCACAAACCAGTAGCACAGATTTCTACAGAATTTTATTCTCTTGTGTACTTACATCCTAAATATGTCCAATAACATTTACAAATTTAACGATATATCCCACTTGGTTTACCTGTTGATGGGCTCATGTGACTGACTTTATTCAATGTTGTGTAGTTCCTCCACAACTGTCCCTACAAAATTCTTCCAATTTATGTTCCAATTTATGTTTCATAATTTCAAATTATGAAAGTTTAATTATATAAAGTGCTAGCTGCGAATGTATAAGTTTTCCTA
The DNA here is from genome assembly GCA_033220385.1 of Triplophysa yarkandensis. NCBI lineage: Eukaryota > Metazoa > Chordata > Actinopteri > Cypriniformes > Nemacheilidae > Triplophysa > Triplophysa yarkandensis. Next base: position 9,197,266 of record CM065672.1, read on the forward strand.
CTTTGTGACAACTAGGTCCGAAACTTGGTTTCCCTTGCCTGTGATATTTTTTTTATGACTAATGATATTTTTATCTGTGTTATACCAAGAGGCTTTATGTGGATTAGAGCAATTCTACTGGAATCCTCCTACGAGGAAAAGTCAGCTTGATCTTGGGAGCTAATTATACTTACATTAGCTGTACTGACACATTTTAATAGCCACCCGTAGAACTGAGTATAAGGAAAGTACACAGTATGAGCATGTTTTGTCCTATGTAGTGATAAGAAAATCCAATATCTTCTTCCATATTTTAAATCCCAGATTCCAGTGATTTTAAAAGATGTCTTTGACATATAATTGATTGCCTCTTAAACAGCACATCATTTCATGTAGAATTTATTCAACCATGCACTGAGTGCAGTTAAAAAGACAATCAGTTTATTACTTTGTAACAAATTCTAAATTAACTTTATTAACCTTCAATATAGTTCTTTAAATAAGTATATAAATATTAAAAAAATCTGACCATTTTGTGGCTTTGAAAAGTAAAACATTAAAATATTACTGTATTTTGGCAGCGCACAATGACTGTCAGGACTCACTAAAGGGTTGTACTCAGTTGAACTCTGTGACAGACAGAAACTGTGCCAGACGTGGCCTTCTTCCATAGCAGATGGATGATTCTTCTGAAATGCAAGTTGTACTTGTAAGCTGTAAAATTAATTAAGGGAATATTCACTGTGACATTCAAAACCTTTTTTTTCTAACAAAGAAATGTGTCAAGGTTTATGTGCATAAGTCTGTAAGAGCTAATGTTTGGTTACCAACATTCCTCAAAATATATTCTTTTGTGTGCTGCAGAAGAAATACTTATTGTGAAAGACATTATCCTTGCTGTCTTTAAATCTGAATTGTTGTTTAACCAATAGTAGCTGTTTGTATTTATATGAATGTTTTTGATGACTCTCATACTTTCTTTGTTGTCTACAATTTGTTCTCCACAGGTTTTCAGCACTTCATCACGCCGCTCTAACTGGCACAACTGATCTTCTGTCATTGTTGTTGGAGGCACAAGCCACTGTGGACATCAAGGACAGTAATGGTGTGATGCTTTAATCCCATCCATCTCTCAAACTGCTATCACTGTTCAATTACTTCAAAATGCATGACCTTACTTCCTAATGCTTTGCATGTGCAATGTGACATCGATGAACAAGATGGTGAATTTAAATAAAAATGTTGTCCACTGTTGTAGGTATGCGTCCATTGCACTATGCTGCCTGGCAGGGGAAGGCTGATTCTGTTCTTATGTTGCTAAGAGCTGGAGCTTCTGTGAATGGAGCCTCGCAAGATGGACAGATCCCTCTTCACCTGTCTTCACAGTATGGACACTACGAGGTGGTAGGTATAGCTCATCTTTCTTTTTTCGTGCCATTATTCATTGACTGAATGGAAATACTATGTCAAGAGACACAAAGGTTTTACATAATCATTTACATGGAAGTCTATTGTACCAAAAGAGGTGTGGTTGAATGGTCTGCCCTTGATGTTTGATTTCCAGGGAATGCGTTGACTGATCAAATGTACACATTAAATACACAGCAAGTCATTTGATAGATGGAGAATGGACATACATGTGGAAAAGAAATGTAAAAAATATTAGGAAGTAGTATGGCAAACTTTGGATTTGTAGTAAGAAGATACATAGACTGCATTACCTGGCAACAAAGCATCATCTGATGTTTTGAAATAATTGATTTGGTTTTTTGTGTTCGCTAGATGTTGTGCTTCTTGCTTTCAATATAGATGGTGCAACGCTCAATATACGCTGCAAGCAAGCAGTGTGACTAAACTCGAATAATCCCATTATAATAAACAAGGTGTAGACATAATGTAAACAAAAGCATTATTGTGTAGTGTGGACAGCTTTGTTTATCATACATTAGTGTGAATCATTCGTGTGAATCCATGGGCAGCCAGAGCTTTTTACCTTGTGTCAGTTATAAAAAAATTTGTAATACAATATTTCTGTGGTTAAATTTTTTAGGTATTTTAATAAATGGGGAATATTTCAACCTTATTTTCAACATATATATATATATATATATATATATATATATATATATATATATATAGTTTTTTATATATATATATATATATATAGTTATATATATGTAGAAGTATGTTAAACCCCAGCTTTGGTAAAAAACTAAAAAAAATGCATGACTTGTCGTTGCATGCTCAAGGCAAAACAAGAGGTCCCCAAGCATAGATAGCATGTCCATGTCTTTGTTTCAAAACAATGCATCATCTTGCTGTGTGTACATGACACCTCTCAGATCCAGGTTTGAATGGCCGGTTGTTTGGCTTGAGCTGCAAAGTATTCCCTTTTTTGAATCTTTACAAAACATGTCACATGATCTGCATACCAGATAACACAATATCCCACAAAGAATTGACAGCGTTTCTATGCCCTTTCCCTCATGTTCATTGACCTTCCCGGAAGCCATCTCAGCTTTTTATGCGTGCAGACTAAAACCGATACGGCTTTTGACACTGTCCTTCAACTGTGTTATCCCAGAAAGCTTATGCGGCAAGACACTGCTCCCATTGCCCTTTCATCTCTGTGTTTATCTATCCAGTCTGAAATGCTGCTTCAGCACCAGTCCAACCCCTGCACTGTCAACAAGGCAAAGAAGACCCCTCTAGACCTGGCTTGTGAGTTTGGAAGACTCAGGGTGAGTCTCAATGTTTCACTCAAGGATGGATATTTCATCTATTTCTGTAAGATAGAAATGTTTCGGATTATTGTTGATGACATATAATGACCATAAGTTGCACTTCACTACACTGAGAAGTAAAACAAATGGGTTGTTGGAATTACTTCATTTTATCTTGTACATCAGTTCCAAGTTTTTTAATCAATTTCAGCGTTACTGACGTAACAAAATAACCTAAGACAAAAAAATGCTCTTAGAATTTGATTGTTACCAGTAAACTGAACCTCTTCATTGATCATGCAATAATTATTATATTTTAAATGTATATGATATGATAAAACGTAGTGATTCCAACAACCAATTTTAAAGTGTATACACATGGGTGCAATAAAACAGCTTTGGAATTGTGTTTAGCTTATATTTTGGTATGCACGGAGTTGAGGGCTTATCTTTTTTAAATAGCCGTGCCATTTTAAACATCTATCCCAGATATTCCACTCTGTATGCAAGCTCATAGCACTGAAGCTATTTCCACACGCGTTTTGAAAGATAATTATAAGCAGGATTTTATGACATAACCGAGCTCGAACGAGGCCTTGATTATTTTGGTAAAGACTGTTTTACAAATTCAGCTGCAAGCATTATAGCTACTGTAAGCTGGTACAGACGCCTGCTTTCCACGGCACTCCTCACACGCTGGGTAAATTAGGATAAAGGGCTTTGGAAGATGGTTTTTCTGACAGTTTACTGTTGAAAGATCTTTAATTCACCTTAAAGAAAGTCGATTTGCCAGGGTGAACCGTTTCTTTTTCATCTTTTACCCAAGTCATTTGGAATTACAGAATGCAAATGTAACACAGTGGCAAGCTGATGTTATGAGTCTAATTTAGAAGCGTCCCAGTGAGTCAGTTGCTGGGCTGCGAGAGGATTCTGCCCCAGCTAGATCCCGAATTCCATTTGACAGATACTCAATGAGAGAGAGTGCAAAGTCATGGCTGTTCAGTTTTTTGTATTTCTGACGTGTTTAGACATAAGCAGACACAAATTAGGTGCATTTTGACTGACAGATGAACTCACAAGCTCTGATTTTCTCCCCTCAGGTGACCCAGCTGCTGTTGAGCAGTAACATGGTGGTGGCTCTTTTAGAGGGAAATGGCAGAGATAATACCCCCTTACACCTAGCTGCCCGCAACGGCCATAAAGACATCATCAGGTCCGCTCAGTAATTTTATTGTGTGTAAATTGATGTTTTATGGGACATTGTTGTTACTTATGAGTGACAAAATATACTCAACTTGTGATAACAACTTAGCAAGACACAAAACTCAAATGTTTGAATAAATGATAACAATTTAGACAAAAGAACTATTGTTTTTTTACTTAATATAAACACCATTCAAACACCAAGGCAAAACATAAAAATGACTGAAAATAAATGATAGCGACAATAACTATAAAATAATATAAACATATAATATATATATATATATATATATATATATATAAATATTTTTAAAAAGATATAAAATAAATATTAACGATGGGCAAATAACGTTCACGATGTCAATTAAACTGATCTAATACATGATCTAACACATTTAATACATGATTGTTATGGACAGAGCAATATTATTGTGAGTTTTTACCTCATTAATATCATGGCCATGAGAATTCACAACATAGCAGTATTATTGTAAGATCTGTGAAATTTTGTCTCTTATATATCAAAATCCACTTGCTAAGTTGTGACGTAAGGAATATAGTTTCCCTGTCCAAACCTACTCTCACTTTAATAGTGCTCATAAACACTTGCTTTTTTTAATATCTTCTGTTTATTTATATAACATATAATATGTACACCACAATATCAAGGCTCACAGAATTTTTATTATTTAATTTGTAAAAAATGTATGGTATTGTGGCCGGATGTGATATCGTTATGAAGATAAAGGTTTTTTTAGGTTTTACATCCCGACATTCGTGTATATAAGCATTTTTTGTTAGTTTCTCATGGAATCTATTTATGATTGTCATGAACAATAGAAGCCATACCAATATCATAATGTTTCTGTAAAATTTGGGCATGATATCGCAATATTTACTAATTCACCATGGCCATAGGAATTCACATTATAGTGTTATCAGGATATCTGTAAAGAAAATTAGTCTGGCTAAAATATTACATTTTCTGAACATGACAACTGCAGCCACACAAATTTGAAGTGTTATCACAACATCTGTGAAGTTTTGCCTGGATATAGAACATTTCACCACATGTTTATCATGATATTGAGAATTCACAATAAAAATATTAACGTGATATCTGCATCAAAAATGGTCAGGAAAGAGTTAGAATGTGTGTGTGTAAGTGTTTGCATGGATTGAAAACATGCCAGGGGAGGATGTCTATCCTTTTTTGCAAGCAGCGTTGTGTTAAACGGGCAGTCCGACAAGCTTTGGCAGGGTGCCTTGTTGACATGTTTGCCGAGCAAGGGAGGTGAAGAGAAGAGGGTGAGGAATGCATGTGTGGACAGACAAGTGTAGTTTAAACAGATGAGCAGTAAAAGAAAATGTCCATGGGTGTTGACCTGGTCGCCCTGCCTGCCGCACTGCTGCTGCGTGATTGTGGCGAGAGGTCCGTGACTGAACTGCATGTATGCAGGAATGAGGCAGAATAGGGTTACACTATCCTGTCAGCTGCTTTGACATTCGTCTTTAGCAGCATCCATATATGAAAGTTCTCAGTTCAGCTCTGCACTTCACTGCTCCAGTGGAATGCAGCTTGTAAACATTGAAAAGATGGTCAGAGGTAACAGAAGGCCACTCTGAGCGTATAAGTATGAAGCATTCAGTTGCTCTCTATCCTATTAAACAGAACAAATGCAAAAATAAATGTTCTGTCATTAACTCTGTCAATCTAGTAATGATATTAAACATTACTTCTTGTGATGTTGAATCTTAAATAGATATGAACTAACATTGCTTTATAATGGAGTGGCTTTTTGTGTGATTAAGTATCTTTATATTGATATTCTACTATAATATATAACACTTTTCACCTCTTTTGCTGGTGGTCTTGAAATTCCCATGATCAAATAAGTTTTTCTGCTATATCTACTCTTTGCTATTGATTTTGGTTTGTAGATTTATGGCTGAAAGCATAAGAGAAGAAAACATGACACAATTTTACAGCTTGGTTACTTATTCAATTATCTTCACATACACACTGCTGTGCTTGCCTAATGATTTGTTAACCTGCTGTTAATGAATTAGACTGTGAGGTTTCATTCTTGTTTTTAAATGTTTAGAGATATGTTACAAAATCTGTCTGTCTATCTGAACATACATTCGATAAAGAGCTGTTTTAAAACAACACATTTTGGATTTGGTTAAGGACACCATATCAGCATGTTGAATATTTCATCTAAAAATGAAAATGATGTTGTGAATTACTCACTCTCAAGTTGTTCCAAACCTGTATAAATATATTTGTTTGGTTGAAGATGTTTTGAAGGAAGATAATTGGACAAATGCTTGTAAACAAACCATTTTTGGACTCATTGTTGGTAAAATAATGATAGTTACAAGTGCCCCAGAACTTTTTGTTGTCCAACATTCCTCAAAATATCTTATTTTGTGTTCAACAGAACAAATAATATAAAGTTGTTTTTCTTACTATGGTAGTCAGTGGACTACAATAATTGTTTGGATATAAGCATTTTTCCAAATATCTCTGTGCTCATCAGAACAATGAAATGCATACAGATTCAAAACAACTCAAAGGTGATAATTTTGTTTTTGGTTGAACCATCACTTTAACTGTTCCCATTTCTGTAATTTCCTCGGACAATCCTTTTGTTAGACTTTTAATGTAACCTGTTGTTTTTTTCATTTATTGAACACAAATATTGACTTAAATTTGTGTTTTGATGAAATATATTGGTTTAAACTGGGCAGAGGATTTTTCATTTCCCAGCATGCATTTCATAAGTCTGCATTTTGATTATTGTTTTCTTAAGTTTGTGTTTACACTAAAGTGGAACTTTGCTAGTGTTTAATGTTCAGTTATCTTTTAGATTAAGTAGAGTACATGGTTTATATCATCGTTTATAAGAGCAGTTATCTTGCACCTGAACAAGGCTAAAGTAAGCTGATATACACATTTACATTTATGCATTTGGCATTTATTCAAAGCGACTTTCATTGCACTATACTATACATTAGATGTATAAATGTACATAGTTGTATGGTAATCCAACAGATATTTTTTTCTGTTGATATAATGTACAATAATTGAAAACATACACTGTGCTGTCACACATTTTCAGACTTCTGCTGAAGGCTGGGATTGACATAAACAGATCCACTAAATCTGGTACGGCTCTGCATGAGGCTGCACTGTATGGGAAGACGGACGTAGTGAAATTATTGCTAGATGTAAGTGAAACGATTTTAAATAATGTAGTCACTTATCAACACACAGTTGTCTATTATTAACCATGTTTGAATTAAAACTGTATATTATAGCTAGGATTCCTTGCTGTATATTTGATTCAAAGATCATAGAAAGTATAACTTAATTTATGCATGAACGTTGCGTAACATTTGCTGGATGAAAGATGAAATTCTGCACTTTTGGAACCTAAACTTCAGTCTCTTGAAGTTCACTTCTCCAGCCCTGATTATATCCACTGTTATATCAGAGCACAATGTTTTATAGCTTATGAAATGAGTCATCTAAATCCAATATCTAACCTTATGCCCAATAGGCTGGAATTAATGTGAACATCAGAAACACCTACAATCAATCAGCACTGGACATTGTGAACCAGTTCACCACTTCACAAGCCAGCAAAGAAATCAAACAACTCCTTAGAGGTGAACTACATTTTTATACCTTTCTCTTCCTTATCGTCTCTCTTTACTTTTGGCTTTATCTGTTATCGCTTCTATTCAACTACCTTTTTGATCTCAGGCCATGAGCCTTTATAGTACACACTGTTATCTTTGTCTTGTTGTAGACAATAGATGTTCAGAGGTGGGCATTGTTTAGTGTTTTCGTTTCTCTGTGGGTGTGTGCACATATAAGTGAACCTGTTTGTTTCCACGTTATAGTGTTTCATAACTGTTCTGAGTAGCAATGACAACCATGCCTGGAGATTAAGCTCAAAGTTTTGTTTACCTATATGTATGTGCCTCTGGGTCCAAAGCCTTGCGTGCATCTGTAGACTGTTCTGCTCTGCATCCTGTTATCCAGAAGCTTGTTGTCTTTGAAGTGTGTGCTTTGATAGGGAGCCTTGTTTGATGATGAGGGGGGTATAGCTGCTCAGCTTCTCAATACATTTTCATGAGGTCTGCTTTGCACTGCAGAGAATTTGAAAATTACCTTTCTCCATCTGAAATTCTCTCCATAAAACCACCAGCTATATATGTTTAGGGATTTATTTTCTGTACCTTGAACGGTATGAGGACACCATAGTTTGATTATATTAGCGATGCATCTTGATAAATACTTTAAGTCTTTTATTAATATCTTTATATGTTTCCTTGGGTTACATGACATTAGATGCCGGTGGAGCTTTGCAGGTGAGAGCGCTGAAGGACTACTGGAATCTACATGATCCCACTGCACTCAACATCCGGGCGGGAGATGTGATCACGGTAGGCCTAAAGCAAAATAACTGTATGAGTAAACAACCTATGATTTCTCAAGAGGTGGCCCAATTTGATTCTTATAATTATGCTGGTGTATAATGTGTGCGATATGTAAAAGCCAAAATAATGGGTTTATAATGTGTCTGGGCATTGCCCCAACCTTTCTCTAATGTTAAGTTAATTAAATTTTATAAACATTTTTGTATAATTTTGCTCTGTACACACCAACTATATAATTGGTAAATTTATGGTTGCAAAAAGAGATCGGGGGGGGGGGAGTCGTGGAGGGGGCAGTTGTGGCCTGGAGGGCTCAGTCGTGGAGGGGGCAGTCGGGGCCTTTTAGGGGGCAGTCGTGGCCTAGCGGTTAGAATGTTGGACCTGTGATTCAAATGTCACTGGTTCGATACTCGGTACCAGCAGGGATACCAAGTCTGAGGTGAGTCCCTTGAGCAAGGCACCGTCCCCCCCATTGCTCCCTGGGCGCCACAGCATGGCTGCTCACTGCTCCGAGTGTGTGTTCACAGTAGGTGTGTGTTCACAGTGTGTGTGTGTTCACTGTGTGTGTGTTCACAGTGTGTGTGTGTGTGTGTGTGTGTTCACTTACTGTGTGTGTACACTGGGATGGGTTATGCAGAGCATAAATTCCAAGTATGGGACACCACACCACACCTCACAAGAAATAGATAAACAAGGCGGTAAAATGATTCATTGTCATTTATCACATGCAGAATATAAGTTTTAGTCTGATATAATCATGTTCCTAACGTAAGGAACAGCCACACAATGATGTTACCGACAGAAAAAAACTTTGCTACTTTTCAGCATGCCCCTACAGGTTCCTGGCACTTGGCTCTTGGTGTCTGAATAATGTGAATGAAGCATGACTTTTTGTGTTTGTTGTTGTAGTGTGTTTGAGTTCATCTTGGCTTGTTTTCATAAGAACAGCCTCCTTTCCTCCCTTAAAGGCTTTATTTATGATTAGTGCATGCACTGTAGCTTTAAGCCTGAGGCCAAGGGACACGTGTAGGGGGCGTCATTGTACACACCTTGTCTGTCTGGGTCGCTTCAGGCTGCCATTTCTGCTGGCATGCTTTTATAACAGTAAGACATTACAGAAAGAGGCGTCTTTGGGGTCAAATTGTTTTAAAGCTAGCAGTGAAAGATTTTTTTCTGTGCTGAATCTTTACTCTTTTAAGATGGCTTAGAGCAATAGTAGAAAATTAGGTCTTTGGACAATAGAGCAAAATGTTAAATCCGGACTAATGTAGACTTTCTACCGCAGAACACACCAGAATATATTTTGAAGAATGTTGTTAATTTAACAAATGGGACTACATTGACCTCCATTGTAAGGACAAAAACCCACTGAGACATCTCTTAAATCTTCTGTTCCACAGTAACAAAGTCACAAACAGTTTTCAAATGAAATCATAAACAGGTTTCCACACGAAGATAAGCAAATAATGACACTCTAATTTAAACTCAGAAACAGCCCAAATCAACCATCTTTTGGTGAAAATAATAGTTATTGGTTCCAACATGAAGTGTACTATTAAAAATCTATTCTAAGTCTATTAAAAGTCAAAACTAAATAATAATTTACAATTTGCATAATGGGGCAGTAGTTAGAAGCAGTTGTAAACATCCAAAAATAAATATCCAATGGCATATTAAGTCTTGGATTGTATTTTTATTTGGTCACCAGCTCCTCATTAATTTACTAGTCGGCTTGGGAAAACAGTTTTTTTGAATGTCTTTCAATGCTACACAGGTTCTCCGTGTCATGTGTGGAATGTCAACTGACTTTATTTACCACATTGGTCAGCCAAATGAGGAAAGGATCACATGCTGTGAGGTGTGAGGTTAAGGAAAAAAGGTTTACATACTCTGTTATTTAAAACCACACAGAGGTCACTTTTTATTAAATGAAGGGTTCTAAATAAAATAATAAAACACTCTTTATATTATACATTTTTATATTGTGACATCTGCAAGAAGTCACTACATTTGCCGGGAAAAAGTTTTTTGTTTGAACGGTTCTAAAATGAATCTTTATATCTTCAGAACCATTAATTGGATTAAAGGTTCTTTAGTCAACCAAGAATATATCTTATTTATATATATCTTATCTATCTCTTATTTAGTTTGCCCTTGTAATAGTGTCTTGTTATGTGTCTCTTTGAGGTCTTGGAGCAGCACATGGACGGACGCTGGAAAGGGCACATCCATGATAGTCAGAGGGGGACTGATCGTGTGGGATTCTTTCCTCCGTCCATTGTGGAGGTCGTGAGTCGCAGATCAGGTATATTGGTGTTAATAAAAAATTTTCTTCCAATGGTGCAATTGGTTGCCACAAACATCTGCAAAACTAATAAATATAAAAATCTAAATAAATCTTTTGATTCTAGCTGATCTACCTACTGTAGGCACATTTCTTAACAGAGATAGTTTCAGCGACTACAGATTGTTTACATTTCATAAATTTATGCTATAAATACATAAGACTTGAAATTCTAAGTTACATAAAAAAGGCTTTATTTTCATTTCAATTGAATTTGCTAGGAGGAATATTACATTGAAAATTTAAGGTAAAATTCAAAGTTTTTATACTTCTGACTTTTTGCTTTATGAACTGCTTGTTTTATTATTAACATATATTTATTTTATGACATTCTTTTAGAACACATAGTCATTGATAAAAGTACACACAGACACACTTACGCTAATGAGATTAACAAGAACATATTGGGGACAGCCGTCTTAGCCTTTAAGCCGTGCCTCTGTGAAGAAAGGTGGCAGTCTTCGAATGCTTGGGCTCGAGAAGAAAATCTTTTTCTCAAATGATACGCTTTTGTTCAGTTAAAGAGAGCGATTTTAACGCAGCGGCAGACTCAGCACTCTGCCATGTCACAGCGTCAACATTCTGCTGTTCACATGAAATTAGCCTTCGCTTTAAAGCTTCTGACTCAATACTGCTGAAGAGAAGATGAGGAGGGCGAAAGCTGCCGTGCCTTCAGTTCGAGATTTACAGTCCACCCCTACTCTGTCTCATTGTGCTGAAGAAAAACTCTTTGACCCAGGATGTGTGCTTAGACCATCTAATTTTTTTCAAATGATTTTTAAAATAATTTATTTTACCACAATCTTTGTCTTTAAAAGCATTTTCAATGTGATTACTTGTTTTTATGTCATTTAAAGGTGAACTTTTCTTCCATGCTCAAGGCTTAAAAGGATGGTTCATCCCAAAAAAAATTCATGTTCTTCAAACCTGTATGACTTTGAACACAAAAATATATTTAAGAATTCTTGAAGTCCCATCGGCAACATTGCCCCCAATGACTTCTCTTGTACAGACACAAAACCGCTGAGATATTTCTCAAAATGTCTCCTTTTATGTTTCATAATACAAAAAGTCATACAGGTTTTAAACAGCAAGAAATGCATTTTTTAAGGGTGTGAATGATACAAAATCTCGATTGGGGTAACTGTGTGTCACAGTATATAAATATTTTGACTGGGCCACTTTTGACAAAAATGTCTCTGAGAAAGACTGCACTAAACTGATTTTTTTTGCGATAAAGTTCTTTAACCAGTCTATTAAAGACAGTATGTGTTCAGAGTACCTGTTTGAAACCAGTCAGTATTTTAGGCCATTCTGAAGCAAATTAAAAATATACTTGAAATACTGAAGTAGTGTCCACCTATGCTCTATTGTTGCATTTTAGGGAAATACAACTGGTTTTGACTCCTAATTTCTGACATTTCATAAGTGTTTTCATGTTGTGTCTGTAGGGGGTACTCTCTCTCGGCAGGCTTCACTACCCATCCAGAGACATCACATTCTATCCAGGGCTCTGCCATCACACAGTTCTCATAACACCCCTCACACTGATGACACCTACACCCTATACTCATCCCCCCGGCCTGTCCTGACTCATCAGAACGGGCTGGATCACCACACAGGTAGCGTGACACTCATAGTGATGAATTGAACCGCACACACCTTCAAACACACATCCCCCATTTCTAACCTCATGCCAGCATCAGTTCTGAAGTAAAGAAAACCTTCCTCTAGGAACCCTCCCAGACCATACACATGCGGAAACGTTAGCAATAAAAAGTCTAGTTTAACCCAAGGCCAACAAGAAGATAATAGAGTAGTTTGTTCTTTAGATTAGTGGTTCTCAAACTGAAGGAGAACTTTAAAACAGTAGATATATATTGAAGTGTGACTTTAAAAGTTTAAGAACCACTGATTGCAACGTATGGTCTGGTATAAAATTCATTACAGTTATCCCAAATCTCCCAGATTTTCCCCCTCCGGCCCTTTAAAGTGTTTGTGTTTGCTAGGTTCGCTTCCCGACAGTCCAGGTAGTCCCAGAGAGTCAGAGGATATTTGGGTCCTCAGGACCTCTCACAATGGTAAGAGTTGAATTTTCCCAGAGGCACCTGTTCGTCTCCAGTGTCCTCCCAGCCTATTG